>AXCM01000245.1:0-87632 GCA_000473375.1 Anopheles culicifacies | reverse complement strand
AAAAAAAAGCTATCGACAGAATGAAACTTTACAGTTCAGCATTATAAGAATCAAAAGGCCACCAAGATTGGCTGGCTCCGGAAGCTTGGTGGATACCACTACCTTTCCTTCACGGTGGTGCATTAGAAAAACCAAATGTCACGAATCCGAGTCAGAGAAAACAATTGACCAACGCCGTCTCCTCCTAACGACACTTTTGGGTCTAAGATGAGAGCAAAGCCACGGGAAAGTGTGCTTTCCAAGAAATGGGAAGAATGCTCTCTAGGAAACTGGCCAGCGAAATGCGGTTAGATTTGAACACCAGTGATCGTTTGTTGCTTTTCGACTGTAACTATGGTTCAGTGAGAGGTCTTAAATTAAATTAAAACGAATTGTCCCCTAATTTCATATCGTTGGTTACAAAAAAAAATCTAGTGCTTTATGTCCTTTCCCATAATGTCTTGTGTTTATTTGTTAAACACAAAAGGCAAATTATCAACAAAACATTAATATAATTATTAAGCGTGATCTTTTTTATCTCGATTACGTTAAAATTCAATATAGTGATATTAATTATATCAAACATGATACATGTTTTGGTTATTGAGTAGTTAATTAAAATCAATTGATTTAATATCGGTTCTATTTCAACGGCTTCTAGAGCCGGTATTAAAATTTTCTATTTTTTTAAAATATCATATGTAAATCTGGAGACGCCCAGTACTTTACCGTGGATGCGCAATGCTATAAAGCAGTGTTGTCAAACTCATTTTGAATGCTGATCAAAATGTAGAAAAATCACTATAGTTATTTTTATATTTACGTGGAATTTATATAGATGGAAAGCTTGAAGGCAGATAAGATATTGTTATGTAGAAATAACATCGAAGCTTCGAAGCATAGTATTTTAGTTTATTAAACACTACGGGAGTTGCATATTGACCATTTGGGTGTTTCACTAACTTTAGTTCGTTTCTTTTTTGGGTAAACGTAGTAACGTCATTCCTCGATAGACCCTATAGATTTATAATTAGATTCATTACTAATGGTATCATCGTACCTTTTGGAATTTTGAAAATTCAGCCATGGCTGGTTTTACGGTCAACGGCCAGCATTACCGCAGAATGATGGCTGATTTTTTGTATTCGAGAATTTTAATGGTGTTGTTCCGAACAAGATGTGATTTTAATAAGATGGGGATACGTGCCAAATGGCAACCGCAACCATCGGCATATTAAAATCAGAATAAGAAAAATTAAATTGGCCAGATCGTGAGATTTAGCATTGTTTGATTATTTCCTCTAGCGCTCCGTCAATAAATTCTACTATGCTGTAATTTTGCAACATTTGACGCGTTATTCATTGTTCATGGTAATTGAGACATTGGGCGTCCAGCAAGGCGTTTCAACAAGGACAGCCACAGTGACCTTACATCCGTCATTATTTTTATACACTCAATCTATACCATGAATAAATATAAATGGTATGGATGAAACCTTTTTCTTATTTTTTTGTATAACTTGTGTTTGTTTTTCCTACTTTAAATTCCAACGTAATAGATTCGTCCAAAGCCTCTTTCAAAAAAAAAAAGTATTCTGCTATCGGGCTTAGACACCCCTTTTGCGTTTATCTTGGCTATAGTGGTTTCAACAATGTGTCAAATAGTATATTCGACAATGTGAGAAACAATAACAGGTTTAAAATTGAACAGTTTGAAGACAAATTCTGTAGAGTCGATGCAATGTGACGCTTTCTTTTGTGTAGGTTTTATCAAATGTTTAAAACAAAAAAAAAATAATTTTAATATTTCTATAAGCATTAAACAAAAAAACAAAAACACTTTCTATCTTTCCTCGTATGAAAATTGATGCTTTTGACCACAGTTCGTTCCTGTTCTCTCCACTGTGTATCTGCGAGTACCGATGGGACAAGCAGGCAAAGGCATGAATTTCCAAACAACGTCAAGCACAGCATACAGAAAGTACAAAACAATGGTGCTAAACGACACCATTTTGAGGTTAAATATTTAATTTTTATGCGTCAACTACACAGTCGGTGCTTAATTTGATGCACAAAAGTACGGACCGGATTGGAACGGTCGGTCGCGTACAAACACGAAGGCAGGAAACAAGCATCTGTGCAAACCGACGCTGAGAGCACTTTTAACGATTCGAAGAAAGTGAAAAAAGCTCACAAACACAAAGTGCGTTAGAAAAGTTTTGCGGTAGGCTCTAACTCTTCTGAAGGTATACCACCGGAAAGGACTTGCAAAAGGACTCGGTGTGACAAGGTAAAATCCATGATTAATAATTCAACTTTTTATCTTCCAAGTCGGTGGTGATTTAGACTTGCGGGTCTTTTAGGGAGATAAATTGACCAGTTTGTAACAAAACCGTCAAATAAAAACAAACTCTGCGCGAAAAATTTGAAAATGACGAGGGATGGTTTTCTTTCTTTAGACTTCTATCACAGCAACGCTTTTTCGTTTTTGCTAAGAGTTGTACCAAAATGAGCATCAAAGGGCTAATTAAGTTCCAGGCGTTCGTAACTGTATTTGTGTGAGCCTATACGTCGATACGGAGTCATTATTCAAATTGAATTATCCCGTGCCTAAATCAATGCTAGGAACAGATTTTCGCTGAAATGGATGGTCTGGCTAACAGCTTTGCTGGCACTTTTCGATGCAAACAAACGAACCAGAGAAATTAGGGATGAAATTAAACGGCACAGTATCACCTTTAAAACTTGGGACTGAAATTGAGATGTACGGTGATGTTCGATGAAATGGCTCGTATTGAGAGTGTTTAGTGCTAAGCAGTAACTCTAAAACGAATGAAAAATTAAATTAATCTCAGTTAAAGTGTTTCTTGCAACAGTCAATGGCTTGCTAGTGAATGGAGGAAGCTATTGGACGCGTTGCCTGTGTGAGCTCGTTTACCGATCTTATTGCAAATCAAGCCTGCACCGTCTTGTTTAGTGATGTGATTGATAGTGATCGTACGCCATTAATCAGTGATTGATTTAATAAAGGCAGAAACCCTTACGGCCCTCGACGGACTATTTCAGTTATAATGGATATTCAACTTCTTTGCGATGCTTGTATCTGTACTATCTGAAAATTATTTTATTTTGCATGTTTTTGGTAATTTAATGTGGTTATCCTAACTTTCCTAAGGAACAGATGTGTAGCTTGAAATTACTGCACTCTAGTTGCACCTTAATTATTGTTCTTCATCAGTTCACTCCAACCGAAACTGGGGCAACGATATGCCTTTGTGGTACGCTATGGTACTGCAAAGTTCGGCATAATTGCGTGGATTTGGCCCTAAACGTCAGTTAGCCTTCTTTAGAGCCCCTTTCATCCAGCGCTTGTTCGCCATCTGACGTACATCAACGGCAGAAATACTGCCGTCCAACCAGCGCATCACGCCCCAAGTAATTGGAAGCAACAGAGTGAGAGAAAGTTCATTGTCGTTTAATGGTTCACAGTCTACGTTTCGGGAATGGTGGAAATAGCATCGGAGCTGAACCGATTGCGCGGAACTGAGAGCTTGCAGTACTACTATAACGTTGCTAGAAGACTTTCTCTTACCGGCGGACTGGGCCGAAACAGACGCATCCGAGTGTGCTATCTTTTGAGTTTCGTATCACAGGTGTTTTTTTTTTCCTTTTCCGTGACTTTTCCAGCCTTTTCCAGGCTTTTCAGGGAGCACTATTGTTCCATGTACCGATGAGGCTCTCCGTGACACTAGCTCAGAGCTCTGGGTTGCGTGTGCTACGTTCCGTTACATTGCACATGGTCTGAGGAAAAAGTCGTACGCTTAGGACTTGAGAATCGCCCCCGGAAATTCAGCTTGCCGCACCGTTGTCTCCAGAACAGCGTAGAATCGGGAATACTGTCGGGATTCTCATCCATTCTCATCCACTTCCACTTTAGTTTAAAACACTGTGCAAGGCGGTTGTTGGTGCACAGCGGAGCCGGATGCAGAATGCCTGTTGCGAATTAATTTTCACTCGGTGCTACGTCAGTGAAGTAGGGATGAAGTAAAGCCTACATCGTACCGTTTATAATCAGAGAAAAACACGCAAACGGGAGAAAAGACCGAATGAAACAGTGTTAGTGCTTAGTGGTGCGCGAGAGCAAGTGGGTGCCGGGGTCAAAGGTAGACCAGCAAGATAAGACTAAAACCAAGTGGGACGAATGGTGGGCCAATGAATGAAAATAAAGATAATGAAAAAAGACAAATAAAAACGCACTGACGGGTGGGATAGCGCGAGGAAGCGGTGGCGGCTGGTAAGGTATGAGTCGTGAACATTACTGAAGTACTCAAGGCGGGATCAGGACAAGCAAATATCTCGAGAAGCATGATTTAACAGTGCTCCCACAATGCATCATCGCACCAGGTTTGCGGACGGGCAGAGAGTATGATAGGGCAAGCGACATCTTGAATCCCCACAAGGATGTAAAAAGGAAGGAAACGATGGTGAACCGGAAAACACAAAAGGTTGAAAACCTACCTCTTCGGCCGTGAAACGCTTAGCAGGATTATACCTTACTAGCCCATCGACCAGGCTGATCTCGTCGCGAGTGGTGCAGCTCGGGAAGATGTCCTCCCAGCGTTCACCGCGCGAGTTCGGAAAGCGGATTTTGTTATAATCCGGCAGGCTTCGCACTTCGGGCCAATCCTTCTGGTTTGGAGTGCCGAGCGTGCGGACAACAAGCGCGAGCTGTTCTATATCGGTGGCGCCTGCGAACAACGGCACGCCCCTGAGCATCTCGGCATACACGGCCCCGCTGGCCCACAGATCTATCGAAGGCCCGTAACGCTGGCAGCCCCACAAGATTTCGGGCGCTCGGTACCATCGTGTCGCAACTTGCGGTGAATAGGTTTTGGCCGGTTGTTGCCCGCTCGGCTCGGTGTAGATGCGGGCCAGCCCAAAGTCCGCTATTTTGAGCACATCGTACCGATCGATGAGCAGGTTAGCTGGCTTAATGTCCCGATGCATCAAGCGCAATCCGTGCAGGTATGCCAGCCCTTTTAGTAACATTCCCGTATAGCGCCGTACGGTTGCACGAGATAAAGGATTTTCTTCGTCTTTGAGCTTGCTGTACAGTGTATGGGGCATATACTCGAACACCAACGAAATGCCGGCTAGATCAGGATACATGTCCAGTAATTCTAGAACCTGTAAATGATAAATTAGAACTGTGGATTAAAATAACACAGAAAAGCTAAACGAACATGTGGCAGGTCGCGAGATGTACGGCTCTGCATCCAAGCAACCAAACAACTATGTTTAGTGTCAAACTCACATTGTCACACCGGCAGTGCTGTAGGGCCCGAATTTCACGAACCGTGTTCAGCGATACGACCCCAAACTTTGTTCGCAACGATAGCTTTTTGATGGCCACCATCTTGTCATCACACTGCAGATCCCGCGCTTTAACGACCACGCCGTGGACTCCTTCGCCGATTCTGCCGAGCAGCTGATAGCGCGTCGGCATATAATCATCCATTGTGCAAGGGCACGCTCCGGTTCCGCCGGCCGTCTGATACGATTGTTTTTCTTTACTGTTGCTAAGGGAAAAATCCCAAGATTGCGGCTTTTAAAAACCTTCTGTTCGTTTGCCACCTCCGTTGATCACGAGATTCAGGGATTGCTGTTTCACTTCGATGCCGAGTTCAGTCTCCGTTCTCGTTTCATTCCCTTGGCTTCCCGGGAAGGTCTGTCACCCAGGATGTTTACTTTTAATTAGTGTCGAGCGATAAAAAATCGCACAAACAACCTACCCGCCTCCACAATGACAGTAAGCAAACGAGACAAAAGGGGACGTATTAGAGGCAGCGTATCTTTCCCGTTTTCGTTTCCGTCGGTGTATATATGTGGTTCTTGTGGAACGGTTCGGGTTTCCGTTTGGTATCTGAAATCCACCCCAGACCTTCGATTGCGGAGAACCACCACTCAAACACACACGCCAGCGGACAAACGCATACTAGCAGCGCGATGGAAAAACATCAACCATGCTATTAATGGGAACCGTTGTTTGTTATTTTCGGTAACCCTTGACAACCGGATTGGATATGGCGCTGCGTAGAAGAATACGTTTGCGTTGTACGTGAGTGTATTTCTCCTAGGTATTTGAACTTTATTCTCCGTTCAAGATCACTGTCCTGCTCTTTCTACTTGCGGACTGTGTGGTACGCTCTGCACACCAACTGTGACTCGCTGCTGGTCTGTGTGCTGTTTTACATCCACAGGTGCATTAATCGGGTAAGGGTATGGTTAATGTGTGTAGCTCCGGTTTCGTGAGACAAATAATAAAGTGCGTTAACTATGCGATACATGTAAAATTTCCGGGACTAGAGGATCCTGCGGGGATTGTACGTACAGAAATCTTGCACAGATGCGCGTGTGTATTAAAACATATTCGCAAATTGAATTAGTAACATTGTTTAATTGCCAGACAGCAAATACACTTGGTGAGCTATCCAATCCAAAATTTAAAAGCACATTATTCCACTTTTTCACGATATGCTTGGTAAGGTATTAATAACAATTATATCTGCTAGTTTGAAACAAAAGTTAAAGTTTTTTTTATTTCATTAAGCTTGCATGGGTTGTATTGCTCAAAATTAAAGATTTAAACAAAGCATTTGATAAGATGGGATTGTTCGATCTGAAAGGGAGATATTACGTTCTACTTAATGTGAAAAAGTATATTATTTGAAACTAGATTGCTGCAAAATAAAGTTATTTTAACAAAAAATGTTATTATTGTCTTGTTATTGTTGCAAATACTACAAAGTCGAACAGCGGGTTCATCCAACCACCGGTCTTACTTCCTTTGTCAGCGTAAAGTTAAAAATATGCGCCACAAAACATTGTGTGATTAACAGCTTAAATTACACATTTTTTGCCATAAGCCGTGCACTTTTAATTAATCTTTTCCTTTGCCTACAGGGCCCGCTGTCCTTTTGCAGCAAGTTCTTTTATGCCCGTCTGGCTGGTATCTGTTTGAGAGGATCTGTGATGAAATGATGAGGACCAAAGAATCTGTTTTAGAAATGAAAATTGACCGTGTTTTTTTATGTGAACGTTTGTACATAATGCTGAAAATGTTGGATCAAGATAAATTTATCATGTTTTTTTTTGTGGCCGCTATTTAGAAAGGAGAGCAAACATAACTTTGATCGCCTCTGGTAACAATGTGGGTGGTAAAATTGATAGAATATTAATACCACAACCGTACCTAGAGATCGTTTGCTATGTCTCATACAATACGCGTCTCATAAATATTTAAACATTATTTGCATAAACTTAATGGTGGCAAATCATTTTCAGATAAAACCGACCGGACTTGCATCAACTAGTAGTAACCGTATTAATTTTATCGATACAAAAATTACTAATCATATTTATTGATTTATTTTTCACAGTTGTAGTTACACATAATGTTGATAAGTGGAAACATTCTGTGTTGAATGATATTTGTGAACGGTAAATCAACCATCGATGGCAACGATAATTATAAAATTGGTTTTATAGCCTGTCGATCATTTTTGTCGCAAACCGTGTATTTGATGGACATATGACCATTTTAAAGTGCTCCAACGTAGAGCACGATCCCATTGGGTCAAATTGTCGAAACATATCGATAGGGATTTCCGTTTCTGTTCAGTGTTGCGGTTGGAGTATACGCTTGGCAAGGGCATGTGTTTTTCTTTACGGTGTGTTCCATCACTTAGATAAATATTTTCACTTCCTCGTCATGCCTGTCGAATGTTGAGCAAACTTGTCAAAAGATGTTGATTTTCTCAAGGGAGGGTAGAATTCATTTATTTAACTCCCAACGAAATACAAACGGCTTGTTGCGATATTTCCCTGTGGTATTTTACATTCGGTAAATAGTTTCCCTTCCTACACTGCTGGATGGATGGACTGGAGTTGCGTGTAAGGGCGTAGCTCTGGTGAACGACGTGTAATTCTTCCGCTGTGTAATGCTACTGTCCCTTAGGAGAATTGTTTGGATATTATTGATAAAGGATCTGGGATGAACATATAAATTGGTGCGCAGCAAAAGTTTCATTTTATTGGAATGTCACATGGATTCTTTATTTATCAGGATCCTTTAATGTACATAGTTCCATAAGCGTATCCAAGCATCTCAAAATGGCACATTTTTTTAACATTCAGAGCTGTGTTTTCAAGGAACAAATGTCCTTGAATACATGTCCATTCTGTCGAAAATCTTCTTTGTTTAGAAATCTTAATACGCACGACAATGTTTCATTAGCAAAACGGCTAAATATATCCTGCAAAAAAAAAAAAAGAATGCAAAAATGTATGCCTATAAACATGACTGAATGTTTGTTCGTAAGGCTTAAACTCAAGAACATTCAGGCATTAACATTTGACGATATCTTCAAATGATTTGTTTTATTTTGTTCAACGAACTCTTCAAATAAAGATTAAAAAAATCACAAGAAAAATCTAGAAAGTTGGAAGTTTTTCATTTTAAAGATCCTCGATCAACCTTTTGAATCTCAATGGAAGCAAAAACCAATACTAACTCAGGGAAAAATTTTAAATAATTTGGGAAATGATTTGAAAATTCCATGGAATAGGTATAAACGATGAAGGACCGAGTTCATCAAGTCTGTTAAAAATGAGGTAAAAAAAGTTTTATTTGTGCCCCTTATGTTTAACAAAAGATGCTCATTTTTCATGTTTTTCCCTTTAAATACACCGTGTATAACAAAAGTGGGTCTACATAACAGACAGAAAAAAATAGTTGTAACTTATAGAAACAGATCTCAGTCTCACAATGTAATATACCACCTTAAAAAGCTAGTTTGAAAAGATAGTCGATTGAAATGTTAATAATTTACAGGGTTTTTCAGAAGATATCGTAAAAATATCGTGCGTTTCTGTAAACACGGCATATGAAATAGTAAACAAAACCATAATACATTGCAAGGACTTCGGTTGACAAGGCATTGAATCCCCTGTCATAGTAAAGCTACCAGATGAAATGGCAATCGTAGCCAAGGATACGGCACACAAACACGCAGCGCCCGTATTAGAATTAACCATATCCTTGGCTAAGATTGCCATTTCATGTGGTAGCAATTTCTTCTTTCAATGTTATTTTCATTCCGAATAATCAAGTGTTTTTGTGCAAAATGGGTACTGTGTAACAGTCTTGGTCCACTAGAGCGCATTCCGGTGCTTTGTCTTATTGCATAGAAACGGAAAATTTTGAGATTCATTTCTATCTGTCCATCTATCTTTTTACATGGTATGACAAATTTAAACTGAACCCTAAAATCTTGTCCACCGATCAACTTATTTATTTCCACATAGTTTTGCTTATGGTTTTGTCAGTTATGAAAAGGTTTTGCTGGGATGTGTGGCACTGACAGCTACATGAGTCCAACAACAACTTGTTGGAGATGCTGAGTAGTTATAAAGGGGTAAGCTCTTATCATTGCTAAAATCATGCTGCATTCCTTACTATTGATACATTTTGTGTGGAATTTATGTATGTTTTCAAAACAAGCCCTAACCGCAATTTTGATAATAAAAGTTAACATAATTCTTTTTTCGTTTAGTTTTGGTGCAATCATTTTCAGATGAATATTTTGCTGAGTGTAATGTCGAATCTGAGTTGACTAAACTCTAAAGGTACTAAGCGACGCCCAATATTTAACTCACTTTAGCTCCCGGTGACAGCATCGTAATGCGCCTGGTACAATGTATCAATATAATGGTGCAATAAACTTTTTCATTTGATGACATTAAACACTTTTTGGCTTATCAAACGATTGGCACTTCGACGGGCGTTTGCAAGCACCAGCCGGGTAAAGTGTTGTGTCACTCATAAAAATTGATGCGCAAAGTGAAGGCATTCAATTAATTTTGTGATAAAATGAAACTCCCGTTCTGCGATTTTTCGCTCGACGAAGAAGAAGAAGAAAAACCAGCAACAACAGCGAGAAAAGAGGAATAAACTTCCTCACGGTGCTGTGCACCGCCAAAGCATGATCAAAAGGCCTGACTCTTCATTCGTCTTACCGGTCGCGACTCATTACGATGGAAGTCTAAATTGAAACTTATCTTCCACCGCACACGGCAGCGTACTCATTTTGGATGGATCGTTGCTGAAACGCTTTGATATTCTAATGAGATCAGCCGTCGTTCTTGGCACCCGGTGCTAATCTCGTGACCGTGGCTGTGTGAGACGGGGCACTTGCAAGGCAAGGTTCGAGCGATTGCGAGGATGGAGGGCTGCAAGTGTTTCTGTAAATCCTTCAAACCCACCGGGAGGAAGCAATTGGTCGGATTTCGAAACCTTGGAAACGGTGTACTACTGACGCACCCCGGAAAATGAAAGCTTCTTCGGGTAGCACTGGACCTTGCGAAACAAGCTTTAGCAGGGAGCATATTTGGAATTCGGAATGTATTCATGCGAAGAAGATGAATCGCGTGCGCTAATTAATTACCTAATTAAGGGTTAATGAATTAAAGTTTTACTGTCTTAGTCTGTGAGCTCTGTAATTCCAGAAGGCCAATAGCAGCATAAGAAATGCGTGATACGGCAATTTGCCCAGTTGCCCAAATGCTCTGCAGCTTATTGTAGTTGTCTAACTCTATCACGTCAGCTGGGACTGACGGAATGACCGAGTGGTCTCACTAAGGGGACACTACTATTGGGAGCACGTGCAAAGATGGGACACTTAGTCTTGTATACGTGATTTTTTTTTCCTAAAGACTAACAGACTTGTCCCAGAGACTAATAGCGGAATAGAAAGATAACGAGCAATGTGCGTGCGTGAGCGCGTGATGGTATATGTTCATACGTACACATGTGAGTATGGATCGTTACTGGAAACGCTGTGGAAGAAAACACATGGCGGAGCTCTAATAAACATCACAAAATTAAACCAGCAGCAGATTGTGACGCTTTACGAGTGCTTTCTTGACCATACGTTACAAGCTCATGCGTTATTCAGCGGGTGACTATTTTCACAACAATTACGTTAGTTTAATCGTTCAGACGATTCGATTAGCGCGGTTTTAATTATTTTTATCACTTTCATAGCCATTTCACTAGTTCCATCACACCCACCCTAACCGTGCCGGTATGGACAGTGAAATCTTCATTCAAATCTCAGCATCATCGGTAACAAAACGTTGCGGCATAGCAGTTGATTGTCAAATTTGCATCATTTTCGTTTTCGTTACGCATAGAAATGTGCAACACATCCTTCTTGTCACCCTTGGGAATGCTCCCAAGTTACGTTCAGCGGAACCACAAATTGCTTGAAATGTATCGTGCCAGCCTAGCCATTTTATGCCTCTGCTTCATTATTGAGGAATTCCGGCTTAAAAAGTCATTTTATGCAAATGTTCCCGTTGCGGTGTGATCCGTACCGGCTCTCGACGCGCTTCAGTTCAGACAGTGGATAGTGTTGGCAAGGGTCGGGTTTGGTGCCCGGATCTGTCAGATACCGAGACGTTCTCCACGACGTACGTATGCGGCTACGCCCGCTCTGCATATCAATGCGTTCCCGGTCTCTGGAGATCGTGCCACTTTTATTGGCTGCTATGGGAGAAGCCGTTGTTAAACATGATTTGACGCTGCTGGCTGTTTTGATGATCGTTTCTATTTGACTGTTTCCGTAGCGGTTGTTATGTTCGTGTTTCGGGATACAGCAGTTGTTGATAGTGCTAATGGAGCAGGCATGCATTTGGTTTACGTCCCAAAGAGACTGGCTCCATTTTTATGTCACTGTATGTGTCGTCCAGGTGTGTCCGTGTGTGAATGGGAGGTGGAGTTTGGTGTGGCGGATCAGATCATAGCTGTTTGCCACGCAATTCGCATGCTCCATGTTTATGTTCATCCATTTTTTTACTTTAACGTTCTACACGCAACAACTATTCAGTCTTCCGGTGATAATGAGTCCCAAAGGAATAGTAAAGATTTCGAAAGTATTGCCGTTGGCTCGGGAAAGTTGTGTAGAAACATTCGGAAAGATACGAAAATGTATGCTTCCTAGCCGTTACCAGAAAACCACGAGCGATTACAAATCCTGGCAATTGATCAGTTCTTGATGGTGGTAAATGTTGGACCATCTATAGAGTCCAGTTTTGCAGATGTTGTGATATAAATTGGACTCGGTCGACAGCTTTGAACAGCTCTTTCAACATGTTCGCTTGCTGAATCTCAGCTTGATTAATGCAACAGTTTTCATCGATAATAATATATCAGTAATATAACATCGATTGTACAATATTTAATGTAGCAAACAAGCACCTCCGTAAAATCGTATCGACTCACGAGCTTTAAGCGAGTTTAACAACCCATCGGGAAGATTTAAGTGAGTCTATTAGTACATTTTGTGCCCATTGCTTACTGATGATTCTACTAGATGTGCTCCTATGGGTACATTAAATTCGCTCCTTCACTTTCTGGTGCGTGGTCTTCCTCTCTTGCCAAACTCATCGATTCGTTTGAATTTGCAAACGAACTCACAACTCCGCGCGCATGGCAGATCGAGCTCCGATCCGAGAAGGGTACGAACGAAGGTGGTAAGCTTTCCATTAACGAAAAGCGCTTTCGTACGCTGTTATTCGCAACCAGCGCCACACTTACGACATCCAGCGGCCACCCCAATGTGCATGTAGGTGTTTTCTGGCACCGCTTCTCCGAATCGGCATGATGCTCTCATGTTTGCTACCTTTGCACGAGGACCACCGTTAACGGGCATCCATACTGTTGCTCATTTTTCATCGGTCGTCGGGAAAAATCTCTCTCCTCCTAGCTTCTCGGATTTGTACGATGGTGTGCGAGCAAAGTTGACCATGGAGTGGCCATGCTCCAAACGAGAAACGACAGTCTCCAAACGAGCCTGATACCGTGTGTATCGTCTCCACCGTAGCCGTGGGACGGGAAATACGATGTCCTACGAGTAACGCTACAGTTTGCTCCGATAGCTGGTGCGTGAGGGGGTGGGTGGTGCTAGGCACGACAGAGCGACAGACAAACGGGAGAGCGAAAGATAGATGAGAGGAAAAATTCGTACCACGAGCAGATTCTGTGGCATAGTGTCACGAGCCAGTATTCCGGATTCGCCATTAGGTCTTTGCCAAGCCAAAGTGACAGTGGGTTCCTTATCCGTCGATAACGAATCATTTTATCGGGATTCCGTACCGTCCAAAGGTGTGCTATTGTTAATGTGTTAGTAGTAACTACATATTAGGAATCGAACAAAGTTTTGGCACGTGCGTGTGTGTGAATTATTTCCTTTTCGCAAAATAGTGAATTCGCATCGCATTACTGGCGTAACATAACGTTCTCTCTGCCATTCATCCGTACGACGGTGCTGATCGTGTCGGGAGCATTTTCCGTACTCCACCCTTTTGCTTGTTTATGGGAGCCAAGCAACGTCATAAAATGTGTGTCACTGCCCGACTTACCAAATTGTGTTATGCTTGTGTGTGAATATCCCAAATTATTACACAGCGCAAACGTTACGTTACACAAATATGAAACCTTTCTTCTACTACCCTCATCATCCACCCGTGATTTTCGTGTAGCCCGTTGGCCTGTTGGGCGGAACACTGCTAGCCCTTGTAAGTGCGAGTGCTTTCCATTGGGCCGCTAAACGCTGCTAAACGATGCAGACAGACATATAGCGCGAGAGTTGGTGAGAGTAGCAGCATCCGTGGCGCTGAGTAAACGAATGGTTAAATTATGTACTGCATAAGATTAGGTCAATTTTTGTTCCTGTTGAAAGCGCACATGCCGACATACTAGCTGTACGTGTTCATCACTACCACTGTTGCTGATGTTGCTGCTGCTGCTGTTGCTGCTATGCTAGTGATACAAACAACACGATTACTACCACTATTATCACCACACATACTAATATTCTTACACTACCACTACTAGTGCAACTACTGCTACAAAGCATCACAACCATTTATAATAGTGCTGGCAGCTCCACTTGTCATCCTCGTGGACAGTATGAAGAGTCCTTCAGTTCGGAAAAGCATCATCCCAGACGGCATAGCTTTCAGCTCAACCTGACAACCGTTGCTTAGCGGGTGTCGCTTTTCCTGTCATTCACCGCATATTCTAGGTGTTGCTATCGTTGCAAATTGTTTCGTATAGCCGCATATAAACGATTGCACGGTAATACTAGAGAGAAAAGAGGCCCGGACCCGGAGAATAGAATAGCACCCGTTTTATTTATGTTTCGCCATTTGCTCCGACTTCAACTTGTGGATGTCTTTCAACTAATACTTACAACTCACTAACAAGCGGAAATTTCGTGTTTGCTTTAATGATTTGAGCCGCCAACAACGAGATAATGAGGGATTAGCATGTTGCATGGCGGCATGTAATGTTTCGATTGCATTTAAGGTACGGCAAAAGTGTATATTCATGAGTTGTTGGTGAGTTTGTGTAATTCTGTTTGGTCCAGAAATTGATCTGATTGTAATTTCGTCAGAGTTCTAGAGGCTAGATCAACTCCTCATTTACTGTATCTAGGGTGAACCAGTGGGAGAAAGCTTTTTGTTTTTTCTATACAACAGAATGGTGTGTTGATCCGACACCTGGCTGTTCTTCAGGGGGGAGATTCAGTAAACTCTCACGTTCTTTCATGCTGAAAAATTATTCATTACATTTTACAGCATTTTTCATCGAATACATCCATGTCACCCAACGGTAGTGTCCTTACGAGATAAACAATTTTCTCCAAGGATGTCATTTTCATCGCCATCATCATGCTTGCCCGTAAATGTCCTTTTTTTTTTCATTGTAACTGTGGGAAATAGCAGAACCGGCGACGTTGCCCAAGCGAACAGAGATGTATATGGCCGTAAAAAGTAAACCATTTGCCTGATCGAGATGTACGGAACGTTCGGACTGCCTAGCCACTAGTGCCATGCTGGGACGCAGCATATTCATGTGACATGGCTTACGGGGAGGGAGTTTATAAAAAGTTTGCCCTTTATGTTCAGCCTAAACATTGGGAACTACTGTTGCAAGCCGACCGCACAACGTTCATGAAATAAACTGGAATGAAGGTCGTTGTTGGTCTTTTGACCGTGCTGTAATAGAAGGAAGGAAAGGTAAAGGTAAACTTTAGCTGGGGAGCTAAAGGTAGACACTACACCCGGAATCCTTGGCAGCCAAGTAATGTCAGCAGCTAAGGCCAAACCGGGTCAACAAAGTGTGCCCTCCGGCCGCGAATGCAGAGGCTAACCGAAATTGCAGAGCTCACGCACTTGGCTTGTGGTTCACGTGTAGCATTTTATGTAACCTCAAGCTGTAGAAAGAAAGTATACGGGCGGTACTGGAATGACACAAGCGTGAGAGATAGACAGAGAGAAGAGAAATAGAGAGAGAGAGAGAGAGAAAGAGAAAAAGAGAGAGGAACAAGACAAGAAAACCAGGAATTCTTCGGAGGTACTGACGGCCTTCGATGTGTGGGGTGGTTGTAAATCAATCGGAAAACTGTATCCAAAAAGAAGCAAATACGTACCGGGACCTTATATTGAAACCAATGGTACAGCACCTTGTGCCGTGACCACCTTGAGCTCACGGTGAGTGATGTGGCAACGCCAGAGCTTTGCTAAATATCAATTTGTATTACTTTTGACAGTTCGTATTTACGATCCTTACAAACTTCACAAGTGGGCACCAGCGAGCTTTTCAGCGAGCAAAAACCAAATTGCCTCGGCAAGGCGGAGGCATGTGCACCATAAGACATGTCCGTGAGTGAGAAACGTGCAATTGCTATACGTGGGGCATGTAAAACGAAAAAAAAAATCCTTTCGTTATAATGGCAAACATACATACACCTCGAACGTGGGGCTGATAAAGCAAGTCAAGAGGGAATAACCGAGTCGAACAACTGAGCGTGGACTGTAATCATAAGGGGGAGAAAATCAAAATGGACGGATGTCCGAATGGGTTAGCACCCGGAATCAAACGTTAATTATTGATAGATATCTGCGAACCTGTTCATGTGTGGTAGCCTGCTAACGTGACGTGTATTTCTTCGCTTCGCGATACCCATGACCGCCCATATGTAGATGGCCGTGCCCAATATATCGAGGGATTTGTGTATCCTTTTCGAAAACTTACATACCCTAGAACGCTGCTAAACTTTCCATTGCGATACACAATAGGAGCAAGCGTTCTACAAAAAAGAGGATACCATTCGGGTTTCACACCATCGCACTCTCTACGTAAATGGAGTACAGCTAGCGGGCATGGTCGGAAGAATATGTTTTATGTTTTTTTACTGTGCGCATGATTATCATCGGTGTGGCTTAGAGCTAAAGTGAGCTTGTGTTTTCGATTATCTTTTACACATTACATGATATTGATACAGGCGACCTGCAATGACAAGACAACTTTGCTTCCCTCTCTGCTTTCGTATCGAGAAACATCAATTTTGGCTACAACGCCAAGGACGAATGTCAAATATGTTGCGTAGGTATGGAAACAGATCGGAGCAGACTTACCGCACTGTATGGTGAGATGTTGGAAATCATCCTACATACATATGTACATACCTGCGTATAGCAACGTTCCTAGCTGGGAGCATGCAAATGGGAAAGCTTCTTAGAATGCCGGCAGTAATGGCGGATGTACTCTAGCTGGCGGCAGCATAACAAACTGAGAGCCGGCGACCGACGATGAAGGTGGTAAAATGTCCCACGTGTGAGGGAGATGTTATTTCCGAGCACCCCGTCATTAAGCGCTCGGAATGAGTGTAGAGTGCTGCCATAGAAACAGATACGGAAACAAACGGCATCACATCTGGCTGTACGAATCTGTCTGCCAGGGATGAACGGTTTGAACTGAGAAGTGGTGTAGAACCAGATAAAACAAACGGAAGGAACAAAACAAAAAAAAAAAAAAACGATCCGCCACAAACAAAACAAACCCAACGTTATAAGTCACTTCGTCAAACAAACTCGCTCTTCAGCAACGAATTAACGCGAGCTCGTACTGTTGTAGCCTATGGCACCGACTTACAGCTCTGAACAGGTAGATGCTTACCTTTCCCGTTCCGGTTTAGACAGGAAATACTGAGTGTACATTGTGTACGTGTGCGTGTTTGTGCAATGTGTCTGTGTGTGCATGTGTTTCACATAGTGGTGTTGTGAATGGCTGCGCAGCAAAAGCTCCCAAAACACATCCATCCGTCACTGAAGTGAAGTGGCATATCATCATGGCATTCAGCAGCGGTAAAGGGCGCGTCTGAAGTAAAGTGGCGTAATCGGAGCTGGAGGATCGATCAGGAATGCATTAGTGTGTCTATTTACCGCTAGTGCCTGCACACTGCCTTTGTGTACGTGTGCGCGCGTGGCTGTTGGTGTTTTGGTGCATGTGTGTTGTGTGTATGTGTAAATGTACCTAGGATAAGTTCTACAATATCCATCCGTTTGGCGAGCGAACGAAACAACACGCTGTAGTGTTGGCAAAAGCAATGTGATCTACGATGCACTTACCGAATGTATGGTGCACCCCGTGGGATCTAGGAGCTGCAATGTGACGACAGTGAACCGTGCGTGGCTGGGAGGAAAATTGCATTCTGAAACGATGAAAAAAATGCGCTGTTACTGAAGGGTTTGAGCACCCTTCGGTCCAGTTCAGAGTGTCGGTTGTGTAAAATGAAACGGTACGATACGGTACGGTACCACGGTGGAGATAGCTGCAATTCATCATCGTTGCACATGGGCAAAATGCGCTCCGGCGAGTTGTACACACCTGATGACGTTATCTTTTGATCACGTTTGCAACAACAAGAGAAAAAAAAACCGCGAAAGAAAAAAACAACCAATACGTGAAGAAGTATAATAGTGAAACGAAGAACGAACGTACCAGCCAACATTACGTCCTAGGCACAAATTGAATCAAGGTAAGTGAAGCGCCCCATCGTAGCTCATCTGCAGTGGTCAGAAACGTTGTAGTGCGGATGAATGTTTTTGTTCCCATGTGCGTGTGTATCTGGGCTTTTTTATTGAAGAACGCTCCTTTGGGAAAAATGTACTTTCGTTGCTTTTGAACGATAACGTTTGATGGTTTTCCTTCTTTCCCTTCTATTTGTGATGCTCAACCGATTATGTTTTTTTTTTCGTCCATCAGTTGGGTTGCAATATTTCATCGAATGGATGGAGATCCATTCAGGATCTCTATCCTGCGCTGTCACGCTGCCGTTCGATGTTACATCAGCAGAATTCTGGTTACGCCACCACGGCTTAAGAACAATATCTTGACAATACCGGTTGACGATAGATAGGATAGAATGGAATCTTAGTTTCACTGGCAAATTTAGAGATAAGCCAGTAATAACAGCGTAACGATGTTATCACTTAATTCAATGACGGAGGCAAAAATTTCGTACAAACTAATGTGCTTTTATCGTTCAAAGCAGTACGATGAACCACCTCAACCAACCAACCAACCAGGTTCGTCCGTCACTCCGAGCGTAGAGTTCCGTTGTAAGTGTATTATTTCCTTCACATTTCTATACGAGGTAGATCCTCTTTGCAAATATGTCGAAACACAATTTTTTGGCTTTGACTACGATGCTCTTTAGTGGAGTCGTTGTCCACCTGCTCCATCGCAGTCCTTAGGGCCTATTCATTTGGCGTACAAGGATACTCGACTCTCCGAACGCGCAGTGGAACGCCAAGTGGAATCACAAAGCAATTGTAGTTGGTGGACGATGGCAACCACCATCCAACAATCGAAAGCATTTCGAGCCAGTCAATTCTGTTGCTAGAGGTCCTTGAAAAATAAAACCGAATAAACGAATCAAAGAATGTTTCGTAATTTTTTCATTCCTTTGCAAATCCCCCACTTTAGGACCTTTGTTGGGATCCAGATTTCGACGTACAGTCGTCGGTTTCCTTGCTCCGTTTTGCCGAATCGCCTTCGGAAACCGTGGGGTGTATCATTTAGATTCCCAATGCTGTCGTTCAGCGCGTTCGGCCACTAGATGCTTAGGGGTATGTGCTGCTGCTTGCCGATAGTGGTTTGCGTAGCCCGGATACAGACAATGCCGCATGAGTGCAGAGTGAGCCAAGGATTTTCTTTGCTTTATGGTGCGGTCCCAATAGCAATTACCCATAACCTATGGCGGCATTGCCAGCAGATGAGCATTATAGTAAGCAGTACGGTGTTTCCTTTTGAGCCTGCAGCTCTCGATATACTCGTACACGTCACTGGCTGCCACTAGAGAGTGTGCGTAACTAAGCACAGGCAACAAAAAATAGTGTTTATTAACCCTTAATTTGATTACGGTGCTTATTATTGGATCGTTCTCGCCGAGTTCCTTTGGCAACAAGCGTACGTTGGTGACTGCGACTTCCAAAATTGCAACAGCGTTTAAGCTTTTACGTCTGTGCGCTCTTTCGGCTAAGGATTCTCTTTTTTTTATATGGAATGGTGAAACATTATTGTACTTTTTACGTTCCATGTATGTGTGCATCGCGTGAACATTAAAGTGCGTTGTGAGTTGTGATACAATATTGCTTCTATGGAAAGATTGTACTACAATAAGGGTCCCTGTGAAAGGTTCAAGATATTTTCTCGGGAATAACCTTTTATTGTATTCGATATGCTAGAAACATGCGGAACTGAGAGGTTGGAGCAGAATCCTCCATTCAAAAATGTTTGATTAATGCACAAGCTTTCGCAATTGAATATAGTTTCATTACCAGCAGTAAGCAAATACGAAGCACGGACATTCACATGCTGCGCAAAACGCCTTCAGTGCTGTGCCTTGGGTAATGATTTGTTTGTTTTGCGTGCGAAAACTGTCCGCTCTTTCAGATGCCTTTATGTACGTTTACAAATTAGTATTGTGTGGTGTGGAGGATTGATTGGTTGAGAGGTGGTTTCATTTGGTGGTAGTAATTACTTACTTATCATCAGCTCAAATTTCAAAGACCATCTTTTGCCTCCGCACGGTGCTGGCCTTTTGATGGAGGCGCCTGGTGGTGGTTTATGTAATGTGAAATCAACATGCAAATGGGAGTAAATGTTTCACTCCTAACTGACTGACAACTGGCAATTTGAGGGCGTGTAATATTATTTCATGGAAATACAATGTACTATCTAACCATCAAGCAATTCCAAATTTACATGCAAATGTGAAACGTCAACTGTAGATTTAATACAAGTGTTTGCTTTTAGGGAAGCATTGAAAGTGGAAGATAAAATGCAAAATAACAAGAATAATAAAGTTTTGGTTGAAAGTGATTAACAGATTTAAGTCAAACAATCTAGGGGAAACTTAGTATCTCAATGAGGTTCTTATATTTGAGTGGCTCATCTAATTTTCAGATTTTAAAATGGTAGTTTTTTTTTTCAAATAAAAAATGCTGAACATTTTCCACTTCAATGTGAACGAAAGATGTTCTTAATTTTGAATATAATTGAATAAAACTGATATTTACATCAAACTTTATTTGGCCTGTTGTAACCCTCAACTTGAATTTAAAAACAATATTTTTTCACTAGAGTAAACCTGTAACAGAATGAACGGTACTGCTAAATACTTAAGCACCAACAATTGAACTTAATTTAATGTTTTGATTTCGTAACCATTGTTGAAATTGCACCCGTTCCGATCCATGGCCTTTTTTAATTGTAATTTTACTGTTAACTCAATAACCCTCAATGGCTGGATGGCGTGATGGGAAATCTTCTTATATCAACCGGCTTCACATCAAGTGTCATTCAGTCAAGCCCTGATATTGAGACCGATATTCATAGCAAGCGACGTAATTGAGTTCCATGCTGTTTGAACGTTGTCCAAATAATCAACTGCTGTATAAAGAAAAAGCTCAACATCATATATTGAAAATATGTATATTGCCGTTTTTTTGTTTGCTGCAAGCAGATTTAACATGATCAAATCATTGAAACGGAAATTGGTTTATTTATCAACATTAATTTAAAAGGCGCGTAAGTGTGTTATTGAATTGATTTGAAGTATTTATATGTACAAGCAATTTGGGCTTATCGTTTGAAATCAATTACACTTTTTCTTTTTTTATATTTTGAAAAAGATAAACATTAGTGTGATTAGCCATGGTAACGAAAATATTCTTTTATAAAAGTATTCTAAAAATGAGACCTATGATACAAAAAGTTAGAAAACTTAAATCTTAAGACGGTTTCTGTCAAACAATCCAGCAAATACCGTTCGATTATTGGACACAGGGTTGCATCATGTTGACAAGTTTGTTTGGATCTGCTCGAAACTGTTGATCTGCTGTTGCGGTAAATCGCCAAAACCCCGTTTATTCTTGAATATTTTCGATAAAAACATTGTGTTCAATTTAAATATTATTTTTTCAATCTAAATTAAATAAACATTTCAACAAATGTTCATTAAATATTTAATTCGATTAATAAAATCATGCAAATATGGTCTGACCTGCGTCAGAGCTGCTAGAAAAATGTATTGTTTTGACATTTGTCGAGCAGCTGATCGAAACTGGCATTAGGAAAATATTCTAACTCGTAAAACACAGGCTGATTTGGCTTGCCAGTTTGTATTGAAAGCTAGCAGCGGATAAGCCGCCAAACGTCAAAACGCATATAAAAAAACTAGCTTAAGGAATCATAGACCCGAATATTTGCATTACCATTTAGCGTCCCGTAGGTTTCTATTCGTAAGTGACGTCAATGGATGGAGACGCCCAGTACTTTACTAATAATGGGGTCGTTCATACTGTAAGCTAGGTTTTTTGTATACGTTTTGAAGTTTTGCTTATCCTCTACTATTTCTCCATACAAACTACCAAGCCAACCCAGTCTGAGAATTTCTAATAAATATAAAAAAATTCTAATGACAGCTTCGACCAGCGTCTTGGCAAATGTCAAAACAAAGCATTTTTCTACCAATTCTGACCCGGGTTGGACAATATTTTCCAGATTTTATTTAATCAAACATTTATAATCATTCTACCAAAGTTTGGTAGAAATGTTCAATTTCTTCTGAAGTATTTACTTTTATTAACTATTTTAAACAATCAATATTCAATTTTTTAAAAACGTTCTGGCTTGACATTTGACTTTTTTTTGGAGAAAAAAAAATGTTACTTAGAATACAATCTAAAATTAAATTCAAACGTGTCAGCTGCCAAACGTGTTCAGAAATACTAAAGCTATGCCAGCTTTCTCTGGAATTCCTTGAGTTTTTTTTTCCGGATGGGATTTATTACCTTTCTCTTTGTGTGCAAAACTATAACTTATTAAAGTTATCGAACATACAGTTAATTCGTTAGAAAGGTTAAGCTTAGCAAAACTTGAGAAACTCCCTTTCTTCATATAACTAAAGTAATAAAGAAATCATAATATACTAAACGAATATGTTCGTTAGTATTCAACAAATAACATTCACCCAGCTCTGCGTAAATTGTGAATTCATGCTACTTACGGATGCGATACATTTCATTCATGCTCTTCGGCACTAACTGTGAGTACAAGGATGACAATATTTTTCATCCATTAAAACAAAGTAAATATGAAGTAAAGGCATTACAAGGGGAACGAGTTTGAAATTACATTTGCTCTTTTAAACATCCCATCCACCTGCGTACCTGTACTATTGAGCGATGTAGCAGCATTGTGGAACAGTTCCAAGGGTGCGGTTGGGAGAAGGAAAGGAACGTTTTTTACAGATCTGCTGATGACAATTTTATGGCTTGCAGTACCATGGACTAGCATAAACCGACCCCAAAAAACGGCGGTTGGTGCTCGTTGATAGCCGTCCGTTGATGGAAAATAAAGGTACAGACAGAACTGACAAGCAGGGAAATAAAACCCCAAATCACTTTCAAAAGCATCATCCATGCGGGGAAGGTGCTCCGGTATACGAGTATATCTCCATGTGACGTGATTTTACGCTTTTGTGGTTCCACCGGCACAACCTGCCCGAACTACCTCACACCAAACTTACCGCAGTGAGAAAATTTTTCTAATCACTAAATCTCGAAACCTTTGCACGTGCTCCGGTTTGCCATTCGATGGTGCGATACCACCATGGTGTATGCTGGTCATGGTATATGATTCTTTCCCACCACTGCCAACCAGCACGAGGTTTGAAAATGAATGGAAAAGGGACTAGATTTGCAACTGACAAAAAAGAAAGAAATGGATTGCACTCCCACCGTCACATTCATACATAACAATTATTAGTGGAAGTTTCATACCCCTGGTTCTACACATGGGATCCGTACGTATTTGAGTTTTCCATTGCTATTACGATTTCAGAGCGGTGATAAGCGCGTAGAAATTAAAACACGTTCTTCCGGCTCTTTCTACGCCGACCCGTTGCTTTCCTTTTTGCCACTTTTTGTACGTGCGTACATGTGCGTGTGTGCGAAGGATTTTTGTCACTTGTACTAACCTTCTCTACCGTTCCATTTGTCCGTTTGCACTGAAGCTATGTAGGCACAATTGTAAAAAGAAAAATCCATTTCGTGTTTGCCTTTACACCGATGCTGTGCGTTTCCGTTTCCGGTTCCGTTTTCGTCACTTCTCAGCAAAGCCGTTGTTAATCGTACCCTCCTGCTGTCTTCCTATTCGGTGTGTGTTTTAGCTTAGCCAAATCCTGGGTTCCCCTCACTCACTCACTCACTCACACATACACGCTCATCCGGCATTGGTGTCAAAGTAAGAACCAGAATCAGCCATCATTGCTTGCTGTGCTACAGAGTTTCTGCTCCTGGAAAACAAGCAAGATGAAATGTTGCCGAAGCAAAACAAGCAAAGGAATTGAAGCCATCGTAATCCGATCGTTACCGGTTGTGTGGATACATTAACGCAGGCAAACACTTGGACAGTAGCTCGTTTTTGTCGTTGCTGTACATGTTCCGCAAAAAAGATAAAAGAGTAAAAGATTTTGTGGCTGAATCTGGATGAATAAAAAAAAACAATAACGCTGTACGTCTATACTTTACATATTCTTTGCATGCATGCGTTCGCATTAGCGAATGAGGAAGACAGCATAAGAGGTTGATAACATCATAACGACGCGATAGAGACGCACAAGAGATGCGCAAGCCGTATGATGAAGTGAATCAGTCGCTTCCTTGCATACATGAGCGTACCGTTTAATGACAGCAGCACAGCCGCATGTGTGTAGTTGAATGCGAAAAGAGAGAAATGCTGTGAATTACCTAACAGTGCTATGAACACCCACACTATGCTAGGTAGGCATCCCGACCATTTATGAGCACGATTCATCGCGTGGAGATAAAAATTGGTTTTGATTCATAAGCTCCCCCAGGGGTAAATTAATCTTCCGCAGCGAACATTGCCAGCGTTATTGTTAAATTCGTCCGACACGGTAACGGGGCGGTTCTAGAAGGCTACAGAATGGATAAAGTTTTCCTTTCGGCGGGGAAAATGCTAAGCCTTTGTTCAATATTGAACCTGCTTCCGGCTTTCACCGTACAAACAAACAAACAAACCACCCAACCCGACCTGCCTTTAACTGCTGGCTTTCTTCTGCATCCACTGTGACGTTCCAGTTGATTCTGTTTGACGTGCAGCTATCCGGGAAATTTCATTCCATTTTATTTCCCTTTTATTCTCACCATTCACGTACATGGGGGCCTTTTTGCCGTTAACGCCACTGGAACGAAAAATGCATAAGCAATCGACTGGCTCCTTTCCATCCGACACTGACGATCAACCGTCTATCCTATTCATTTGTCCGGTTAAGATCTCGCTCAACCGAAGCTAGAGAGACAAAAAGATAGGTCGGTTGGTTGGTTGAAATTAAATTGATTCCCAAAGAAGCCACATGGAATTAATTTACATACTTAATGTGCGCCTCACGAACATGTCGGTTGGATAGGGAAAGAAGGGAAGAGGAAGGGCGGAAGAGGGGCGAAGGAGACTCCTTGCTGGTTTCCGTTCCCCGATCTATGCGGGTTGGGCGAAAATTTAAACACCCCAAACGCGTCCGAAGCGTAATGAAACGTAACGAGCCGCCGCTTTCATCCGGAAGCCCGAACCAGTTTTAGCGCTGGTAGAGCAACGAACTTGTGGACGTGGGATTATGATGGAGGAACCACTTGATGAAACAAATGAAAGCTTGGTGCCGGTTCTCCCACAAATGGCCAGCTTTCCATTCCTGCACTAACTAATCTAGAATACATTCTAATGTGTGCCTTCATACGTTGTGGAGCAGTTTTGGGCAATAAAGCAGCGTTGGTAGGAGGACATAGGAGTTGGAGCGATGGAGAGGAACAGGACGCGGTTAAATTTTAACTATTTCTCCCACTCAACTAAACGGTGGTAAGTAATACCCACATCGTACCTGGTTTTCGGACCCCATCTCCATCGTTGCCAGTCAGGTTAGATTAATCTTAGTAGCGTGATGAACGGTAGGTTGGAAGTAGGTGAGTCGGCAATGGAATTATCCTTTCCCCATATCCATCTTCTAATAATGGTTTTCTACCGGAAATTTTGCGCACCACACCATCACGGTGGAACGGTGGAATGGAACGGTAGAGCAAAGGAAGTTTGAGCACAGGTTGGTTTTGCTACAATACATTTGCCCAGCCTGGCAGCCTTCACACCCAGAACCACCTCGTACATTACGACTACTACAAAACACTAACACACACACACATAATTCGTCATAGAGCGCAACACATTGGGAACAGCCGGAGTGCTAGCACTTACACACTAAAACAGAATGGTGAACCGAGCAGCGACTTGCGTCATATTTACAGGCCCAACAGGTGCTGAAGTTGGCTGTTTGCTAAACGGTAGCTGAAATCGAATCACTCCAAAATGCTAGGAAGGTGCACATTCCGCAGGGGCAGGAATGTGCGCCCACACCGGACGGCGTAATGATGATGGTTTTGTGTTTGCTCGGAATGAGATGATATTATCTTAAATTTCAATTACTTTCATTAGCTCGCAATGTCACGGCACTCTGTACGGTTGCGCGGTCGAATGAAGTCATCTCGAGTTCTTTCGTATTGTTTTAAGGGTTAAATTCTGCTAAATAATCGGCTACTAGTACTCTCCGCTAGTGTCGCTAGTGGGAAACGCTTTTCCAGCTTAGCTTTAGTCCACTTTCATCCTAGTTCACTGTCATGTACTGGAGGTTGGGCTACCGGTTGGGCAACAATTGGCTGACAATGCCTACCATCGCCTACTGCTGCATTCTTTCTTCTGCACGATATAATCCACAATGCGTCACAATAATTAATTTTCCACCTTGCTCGCCGGAAAAGTTCGTTTGGATGGCTCTGATTGACGTTAGAATAGAACGGTTCAGCAGTAAAGATTTGAGACGCTGGCACGGAGATTTTGAGACACTCTCAAGACTAGCCCGAGGACACCACTGTTACCTACCAATTCGTCCCCGTAGCACAAACTGTGAAATCAAGTGCCACCAGCAGACCGATGGTGGCAAACAGCGCTAGTAAACATAGAACAATATGCAAAGGTTTTCGTTTCTACAACATTTCGACTGTCCGGGATCGTTTTGCGAGAATAAAAGGAGTAGCGAGCGTGTTTCATTATTTTATTTTCATCTCGGTATAAGATTATATAATTCAGAGCGCCATTTTGCAATTCAAATAGCTTTTGAATTGTTCATTTAAGATGATAACAAGGTAGCTAACGAATCAAAGTTAGGAAACGGTTCGAATAACTTTCCTGCGCCATGGTATATTAACATTTGTAGATTTCCATAATGTAGGTTATACCGTATTGAACAGTGAAATCATTGTATAATTACTGATGCATTCTGGTAACTGTGTTAACTGGTCCAAAATATATGGTTTTAAACAATCATTATCAAAACCACTTATAAGTTTGTTTTTTTTCTTGCGATCTATATTTTTGATAACCAACGTTTGTATAGCAAACATTTAATATCAGTGACAAATGCATAAATTGCTTTCTTATATCTACAAAAACAATTTTGAGAGCGCAAATGTTTGTAATGTTTATTTTTCACGATGAATAAAACGCATTACAGATTTATACTTCATTATTTTATCAATTCCCTACAATTTTTTTGTAGCATAAATATAATGTAACAAAATTTGGGTGGACTTGAGCTATGGATAACAAAACTAGTAGACATAAATTTTCAATAGTCAAAACACACATTCTACAAACTAGTTTAATACATCATAGACCCTACTTAAGGCGCTATTGATTTGTGTGTTACTCTAACCTTGGAATTATTCCTGTGGCTGCTACCATCTATACCACCGGGTTGCTTAGTACTCCGAATACTTGGCGATGGGAATAATCAAATGTTGAATCTGAGTTGAATGTACCTTATTAATGTACCTCTTAAATACAGATCAGTGTTCTTTCACTACTTGGTTCTTGTATAGGCAATATTTCTGATCATTTGTGATGGTACAGTACAACACCATCTGATTACGATGCTTATTTCCTGGTGTTTCGTAGAAAATACTAATACTAAATTGATATTTAGTATTAACCGAAATTTCAATCACAATTCAACTCGATGGAATCGAGAAAACTACAAAATAATAGTTACTAATAATAGATCTTTTGCAACAAAACAGCATGTACACAGTCAAAACAAAAACCCCAATACTTTAATAAATATATGAGTTACGACAAATTTCCTTTCGGACTCTAATTGCTTTTCTCTTCATTTATACATTTTATGTGTAATTATCTAGCAACGCAACGAAATGAGCCTATCTATAATTTAAATGCATATATGTTCCAGCAGGTTTGAAATAGAATGACATAAATTTGCACTTAACGCCATCCCATACCGTTCCATATATGATTAATTCACCCTTCAGAATACGTGTCGCGATATGGGTTTTGCATAAAACATGGTTTTTACATTTGATGCTTTGCCGAAATGTTTTGTTGGGATATGCGAAAACGTAATCTCGTAGTTACAAAAAGTTGGGTAGTAAAAATTCAAAACAAAAGTATTGTATTCCGCAAACGTAAAGGAATGAAAGAGTCCTTATAAAATCGATTATAAATATTTAGCGTTAATAATATTAAGTATACCGTGGGGTGGCACGGTGCTATGGATGATATGAGCTATGTAAGCTTATAATTTCTAACGCATGAGCCTGTCATTTGTAGCTTGCTCAACTATTATTTGCAAAAAAATCTTATTTAGAGACTTAACACTGGACACTGTGTTGAAGGCTACGGGAAAATTGGACTTAGTTTTTATGTTCTTTGAAAATAAATCAAGCTGTATATGTTCGTTTATATCTTACAAGGTAACTCGTTAAGCTCTTGCTATGTATTATATCACCGCTTGGATAGCCCGAAGAATCGCAACATTTTATCGAAGCGATACTTCGTCCCAAAAGTATCCAACCCTATTGATTTGCTGTAAGTCTCGTTTCTTTTTCAGCTTTTGTTTGTTCTCTATATGTTCTCAAAATGTTCAGATTGATTTATTTTATCCTACCATCAAAATCATTCTTGTTGCAACACCAAACGCAATTTGAAATCTTTATACCTTTGGTGTGTTAGAACAAAGTCTCATAGTGCTTCATGTGCTTTTTGAATTATTTGCCTACGTCTCTGTAATCACTAGAACAAATATAATCAATTTGCTACTATTTAAGGGATTTATTTTTCCACCTCCCTTATACGACGAGGAACGAACATGTGTATAAACGCAAAACGTTCCATACATTGCATAGAGACTGTGTCAGGTCGAGCGGGGTGCACCGAATACACAAAAACCTTCGTGTAACCTCGGGAGTGTTGATCCTCACCTGTCGTTTCGAGAGTTTGATTTCCCTGGGACCTGCCCAATCTATGCCATGTACACAAACACTCACCTTTCGTTCCCGAGTGTTGTTTTGGGACGCCCCGGCATGCTTTCGCTGCTGGATATGGCTGGATATGGTTTGGACCAAATGCTATCGGACACCATCAGGAGGACTTAATCGTGAAACATGCTTCAATTCGGATGGTACGAAACGGGCTGCTGAAATGCCGTTCCTCTCCTTCCGTTCCTTTCCACATTTTGCACGTAATCGCCGAAAGGTTGGTAAATTGGACACAGCCATGTGCGTGTGTTTGTGTTAATGTGGTACGAAGCGACAAAGCAACAAATTTGCTTCGTTAATTTTGTTTCCCATCGAAAATGGTCGATTAACAAGGACTTCCTAGAATTAGTGCAAAACTTTGAAAGCTATAGCTTGACACGTGGGTATGTGTTTGTACCGGGGGTAGCCTAGAATCGCTTGAACGGAAACACCCATCTAGGGTTTA
This sequence comes from Anopheles culicifacies, assembly GCA_000473375.1. NCBI lineage: Eukaryota > Metazoa > Arthropoda > Insecta > Diptera > Culicidae > Anopheles > Anopheles culicifacies. The sequence continues at coordinate 58,333 of AXCM01000245.1, read as the reverse complement.
TTTTAGCGTGAAGCTCGTATGGGACGCACCCATGATGATAGGAAAGTCAACGACAACAGATGAGACATTTTCTCACAGAATCCAGCATCGCTTGAACGCTTCGGGCGGTGTGTGGTTTTTCCCGTCCTGTGTACTTGCTACACACATGCGCTCCAGCTAACAACCCAACAATGTATGGGCAAACGGCCGGGATTCAACGTGGGCTAGTGCGCGTCAGATCGCTCGGTTTACCCCAACATATACCGAACAAAAGTTTCGATCTAGAAAGAATTCTTAATGAGGCATACAACACCGCTCGTAAACATCTAGCGGTGACTTTTCAGCAACCCTCACACAGAGTTTGGACTATATGCGGGAAGGCAGACACTGGAATGGAATGTACTGAATTTGTTTTATAGGGCACAGTAACAAGTGTAGAAATTATAAGCTAAGTTCCCAGCATAGCGACGGCAAAGGTCTCATTAGTAAACGAAGAAGCCCGTAGACAGTGGCTGTGCAACATGAAGCGGGTTTACGAGAACGGGCATGCTCTTAACAGATGGAAATATTGCACTCCCCCCATGCTTCTAATAACAATCCATTCACGCTCAGTGATGAATTATGTATCGGTCCTTACTTCGCTGCGGCAAAACCTCTCGGAGGGTGGAGCTGACTGGATGAATTCGAGAGCTAGTCGTATAATTGATTCATATACCCGGCAGTGCACAGTAACCTAAGCCGACAGAAATTGTCGCTCCTTGGAGACACCCGAACCCCAACAGCGACACTCGAGATCCGGGCCCTGGTGGGAGTCTTGAGCCGCCAGCATCGCCAATGATTGCATCGTGGCATTGATGGATCCATACTGCCGAAGAACACGTGTTCAGCCTTGTATATTATGGACGAAATATGAATGCCGGAGAGAGCTTTTATCTGGAATGTTCTATGCCCAGGATTGCTATCTTGCATCCATCGAGTTCCGTGTTCCGTGTGTGTGTTCAGTACATGGCTGTAAGAAAGAAACTAGCGGAAGCTGAGCTATTATTCATTACGATTCATTCCACTCAAGGAGCAGATTCGATCCATCGCCGGTTTGCTCTGCTCTGCCTCCGTTAATGCTAACTCTGAACGTTTCAGTTCCGTTTTGACTTTCCCAGGCGCTACATTCGATCATGTAATGTTGATGAAGCTCTACGCTACAAGAAACCACGTGTGAGTAGCCTAGCATGGGAGGTAAAAATCAACTTAGTGTGGAACAAATAACTGCCGCTGCTAAATCGCCTTACCGTTTGCGTTGCGTTGTTCTTACGCGTTACGTGCTGAATGTTCCCTAAACGGAGAAAAGAACTTGTTAAAGTTCTTGAACTTTGGGACCATTCTTCCACCACGACACCGTTTACTGTTCCTTCCAACTCGGAATAGAAACCGTGCAAAGTAAAGTGGCTGGTGTTTGTCCAGCAGCCAGAAAAGAAGGACGGCAATTATCGATCCGTCCCCACGCACTAAGGGGCAATAGCGCTTTTGGTAGCGGAAGGCCCGTACGGCCGATAAAGCTGTTAGCTGCGGGTCAAACCGCAAAACTATTCAACTTCGTTGATCGCAAATTGGAAATGATTACTCCAAATTTGGACCACTTTCCCGGGTGGCAATGTGGGCGTTAGTTCCGGTTTTCCCCATGTGCGAGAACGTTCCGTCCAACTCTACCATAGTTAGAACACCGAACCTCACAAGTCACAACAGACGCAAACGCCGAAAGTCTTTTAGATCTTCGGAAGTAAGTTTTAATAAAGGCTAGAAACAGAACAATTCTTTCGCACGACTGGCAATCAGACCACTAACTCGATTTTCAGCCACCACCGCACAGACCCAATCTACAGTTTCGGGAAATGTTCTACGCTTTCCTGCATCCCTTCTAGTGTTATCGTATTTTTAGTTACATGCTCTATTTCTCTCTGGCTAACTTTTATGTATGTATCTGCCTCGTTCATGCATTTATCTTACCTAGGCGAATAAACGAATATTAGCAGCGGTTCGGTCTTCCCAGTTTCCCGCGACGGGCCGAATTTCCTGAGGAAAATGGCTTTAAATATTTCCATCATTTTTTTCTATTTTCTTGCATCTTTCATTGACCCGCATTTCTAAGGTTTTGTTCATTCTAATTGAATCTTTTTTTTCTTCTATTTTTCCTACCTACCGTTGCTACACATTATAAATATTGTTTCATGGCTTGCTGTGCCGCTTGCTTACGTCACACGCTGACTGTTGATGCTCATGCTTGCACTTTTGCCGATGCTGGTTGCTATTATTGTGGCCTCGTTTCGATTTGGCACAGTGCTATCGCAAAACCCACGCTCATCTCCATGCGCACAGCTTCTGAAAACTCCAAATCACTCCCAGGCCTTGATTTTATTGGGTTATGCTACACCGTTTTTTTTTATTTTGGTTATACTTCGTTACATCCACATCCGCAACCTGGTTAGGCCACATCCGATACTACCGGTACTTAACAGCAGCAGCGGGACCACATTCGCTTCAGCTGCTGCACTGCAAGAGATACGTAACCGGTAGGTAAATGTACCCGTCAATCCATCTCGCTCCTTCGTCATCCTGCCAGCCCATTACGCTGGTTGGTTCTGGTGCGCTCCCCAGTCCATCCAACCGTTCCTTTTTTTGTTGTTGTCTGTGTGTTCCCTTTCGGAAGTGGTACCGTATGTATGTGGTTGTGTGTGTGTTGGTGCGTGTGGTATGGTTATGGAAGCAGCGGTTCTGTCTGCATTTATCTTCATTTTCAATTCCGACTCTGACGAAGTCGAATTATTACGCTCATGAATATTTAAGCAGAAGCATAAGAATTGCTCCTCATATCCTGTGCAGTGTACAGCAAGGTGCGACGGGAGCAGTAAAAGAAAATAAAAACGCACAACCCACAGGAGCAGCGGCTGGTAACACGTACCAGCGCTACCGGTGGCGCTTTTTTCCGCTCGATATAAACAACCTGCCGTTTCGTTTCTACATGCCCATCCGCCACCGGGTCCGGCGCCCTTAGCCCATCCTTTCAATCTAAACCGTCAATTTATCCACCAGGTTTCTCGCTCATTGCTCAACAATTTGGTTTGCTTTCGTCTCTTTTTTCCAGCAAGTGCGGTGGAAAATCTTTTTCACTTTATTTCTTTCTCGCCCTTTTTCCACCAGTATCTATCCATACCACTCAGTGCTGCACACATACACACAAATACATGTGAGCAGAACAGGTGAAAGAGGAAAAGTTTGTCTTCTAGTCCTGGTCCTGGCCCGGAGCAAAACCAACCTTTAATAGGAAGAAATCCAAGCTTTCCGCGAAGATGCGCCTAGATCAGATGGTCACGGGAAGAAGAGGAGAGAAGACGTCACATCCTTCGCATATCCGTGCACTTCATCCCACTCTGTGAGGCGTACCGTGAACACTCCATCTTCCATGCTGGCAGCTTCCCAGGGTAGAGATCTAAAGACGTTATGTAAAAACGTGCCCCAACGATGAATGCCTCAGCTGCGGTGGGGTAGCTGCTCGTTTATGCCGAGGAATATTTCATGCAACTCTGGCCTCGGTTCGTCTGTTTTTCTTTATATAACAGTAGTGTTATGATTACCATTATTACTATTTTTATCATTACTCCCGTTACCGGTTTGCCAGCAGAACCCCGCCCTTGTTTACCCGAGAAGCCATTGCGTTGCACGAACCGGTTTCTTCAAGAATTACGGGAATAAGGTCATCGAAAACTAGCTCGTCAGGTAGTAGCTGCTGGTAGTAGCTCCAGAACGGCAATCAACTTCTACCTTAAGGACCTTTCCGTGTTGCCCCTCGGCACACCAAAACACTTTTCCACACATTGCTGGTAGCTGCCAGGCAATTTCTTCTTCATTTCCCGCTGTGTCATGGGGATATTGTTTTTTTTTTTTCCTTTTTTGCAACCAAAGGCGGCACGTTCTTACTCCTAACTGAATTATTCTACCCGAAGAAAGTGCTTCTGCTCAAGCCGGTCGGTAATGATATTTCATATTCACGATTGCTGCACGATTACCATACAGCTTGCTCGGGTTTGGGGTTTCGTGGGAGCCGCAGGCCCAGAGCAGGCCTGTCCAACATGGCCACGAATCGAGCCAATTGAATTCGTGTTGGAGGCATCGAATACCATCAGAATAAGCACCACTATAGGCAGTGAGATTGAACGTGGCAGGACGAGTACGGTTAGGAACCTCCGAAAGAAGACACCGCAAAAGAAGAATGGGGACGCCAAATGGTCCCAAAAGATGCGTCGTCCCGTGAAGATTATGCGCTGTAAAGATGCGGAGCAGTGAGATTGGTGTATCAATTTTCTGGATCATTTACTTACCTGTGTTTGAGAGCTTACAGTGGCGTACTGTGCTACCAGGATACGGCTGTAGCAGAAAGCCACAAAATCAGAGCTTCAACTTGATTGCTGATAAGAACGCATTCGTGATACATTATACAGAGCTGAAGGTGTTGCGGAACCTTCGACTCAGTTTCAGTGCTTTCGGTGTCGGCAGACCAGGAAATGGATGACTACTTCCTGGCACAACACGAGGAGCCATTATTGCACTTCAATCATTCATATTGCATTGGTACTCGTTTTGTAATGTTTTTCCGTCCGTGCGGGAGGTTGCATCCTTTACGTTGGTTTGCTCGATCCATCGTTCATCGTTCACAGCGAATGTCTGTCTGGCGCAGTTGCTAATGGCGGATATTGTGCTTTTTCTACACCATCACGACCTCTTCCGGTGTCGGTTTTTGCCCGTGGGCTGCTTACCTGTACCGGTTGATTTTGCCCCGTCGCATCCGGTTTGGCTTCTCGTTCCGGCTCGATGACAGCATGTCCTTCCGATTGAAAATGCATAATTTGTCACAACACAACCGATTCCTTCCGTCTTGCTTTGCTTCCCCATCGGCACCGGGTGTGTTATTTGCAGCCGCTCAAACGTACCGTGAATCACTAACTGGGCCACGGAGCTGACTGGGTTTCCGTTGTAAATAAATATGGCAAACCCCTTTTATAAATAGCACAGTTCCCGTCCTACACTACCGTGCAGGCAGTGGTCGTGGGGAGGATTGAGTTAGTGACTTCTTGCAAACGATTTTGCTCAGTCGTCCCGGGACCACCATCGGGACACTCCGCTAGCTGCGCAACCAAAGCGAACGTGGGCGTGTTGGACGCTATATAGAATGAAGTGTGCGAGTGCGAATGAATGGAAATACTGTATGGCAGTGAAATTGCTGTTGTGTCCTTCCTGTCGTTCTGAACTGGGGCTTCACGCGCTGTTCTTCCATGTTGAGGGTATTTTCCAGCAGCAGACTGTATAATTGCAAAGCAGCGTAAACGCCATCCGGATGGACCGTATGTCCGTTCGTGAGTCTTTTGGTGGTTTTGCTTTGTTGGATTTGGACATTTTTGTTTTGTTCTGTTCTGTTTTTACCACTCTTCACTTGTCATCGAGGGTGTGTACCCGCCATAAAATGGCAAACTGCTTTCGTACATTTGGCGAGTGCCACAAAATCGGCCCTTCGCCCTTCGTAAATGGGCTTGCGGAAGAACAAACAATAATAATGCTAATAACTGGGTGACGGTGGTTCCGTGGCAAGTCGACCGAATATAAAGCTCGTTCCGTGCTCCCTCTGTGCACTGAAAGCATATACCCCTCGTTTCCGTATTTCAAGGACAATGGTGTGTTTATGAAATTTATTATCATTTGCCCTGCCCGGCCATCTTCACTTAACCAACCTGCACACGGATGGTCCCGAGCTGGACCGTGTACCGGCTGGGTGAAGGTTGTTAGGTAAGTTTTGTACGCCTGGAATTGGTAGAAGATTCAAAATACCTTTTCATGCCGGTGCCGTAGGCAGCACAGTAGCCTCGGCCGTGAGTCCCCAACGTATTCATACCCTGGTTTGTCTGCCGGTCTGTCAGATGGGCAGGGTGGTTGCTAACTTAAAATATGGGCGACCTTTGGCATTGTAAGTCCCCGAACATCCCCGAAAGGTAGCCGAAATGCTACACACACACACACACATATAGTGGGTCCCGGAAAGATGCCTCCCCCGGAATGCCACCAACTTTCGGTTTTTGGTCCGATTGTATGCTGACCGTACTCGATCGACCATTTTTTCCTTCCTTTTGTTTGTTACTTCCCGAAACGCTTGGAGCTCTTTTTAACTTGCTGTTTTTTGTCGTTTTATTCGTCCTTCCTTATACGGTAAGCGGTATGTCAAATTCCATTTTTACCCATCCGACTGCGAGGGGGAGCTCCAGAATCCCAAGTCAGCAGTTTGATTTCTGTTTTGTTTTATTTGCCTACTCGCTTGATCCCGCCCATGTTGTTGAGTTGCTTTCGTAACATCCCCAACGGGGTGTGGGAATAACCTTCGTTTACAGTCCCGTTCAGCTGGCAGCTAATCGGTGATATTTGAATGTGAATTACTTTCTCGCAATTAAACATTCACCCGGACTGACATTTCACAATGGCCAAAATGGTAAGAAAAGCATCACCAAAAAATAAAGACAAAGGAAGAAGAAATCTGGGAGAAATGATCGTCCGGCTTTTTGTTTTTCACGTCCATCGTTGCAGCTGTCCTGTTTTCTCACGGTGCTTTTTTGGGGGAAGTTTTTTTTTTGTTTCTCCCAGTGTGAACAATTTCATTTCACTTTGCATGATAGGTCGGTTGCTTTTATTGGCGAACTTACATTGGTTTTGCGCGGCGGTTCGCAATGGATTTTCATTTTTACCACCTTTACACCGTAAACGACATCATAAATCAAATCAAAGACACTTGGCAAAAGAAAAGAAGCATAACGGGCTCTGTTGGCTTCTGTGTGTATGAGTGTGGCATAGAAATGATTTGCCACATAGAGGGCAAACAAAATGTATATATATAGCTCTCGAGCCAAATCCGCCCTCTCGCAATCGAACAAATGCAAATCGGTTGACAAGTTTCGTGTAGTCCTAAAATTCCGCTTGAAAACAAAACACACACAACAACAAAAAAACGCAGTAAGCGGGAAAGAATAACGAAACCTCTGGGCCCTACCTAATACCACGCAACCGAATGCTCGTCAATAAAACTAACTCCTCGTACGCGGAGTTCACATTTTGCAGTGAAACGTCGAATAACAAAACGGTTACGTTTTGCTTCCTGACTTACTGGGGAGCTCGTTTCTTTTTCTACGTTTGCCGTTTGTTTCCGTGCCTCGGACCGGAAATCGATTCGGGCAGAAATACTGCCGGGATGCCAGTGGTTTTAGATTTTGAGAACCGTTCACAGCAATAAATCGAACTAAAATTACATAAAACCATCCACCCCTGGTGGCAAACGCGCTGTTGAAAAGAGAGCAATACCAAACAGGTCAGCAGCAGCAGAAGCATCGCCGCACGATTGTTCTTGCCAACGGTGAAGGCTAAAAGAAAATGAGAGCCTCGCGGTGGGAAACGGGCGGGTGGAAATGCTGTGCTGTAGGTCGCATCTACCCGGGCCACTAACCAGCACGTGCAAACCGATGATGGTGCTTGGAGCAGGAGTCATTTATTATTGCCCAGTGATTGGGATTTTGTTGAGTTATTTTTGCAGGATTTGTTTTGTTCGCTTCTTTGGTCTGCTTTTTGGGCACATTCTGCCCATTCCCATTCTTGAAGTATTGTGGGATGAGAAATTTTTGTGAAGAGCAAAATTTGTACAACACACATAAATACACACACATACATACACATTCACACACACGTGGAGTATTAGCAGTGATTCCTGGTATGTGGTTTTGTGGCAAGCCAAAGTTACCCAACACACTGTTGAAAGCTTTATAACGTCCCCGGGTGTAGAACACGAGTTTAGAATGAGCTACATAAAGATAAATGCATTATAGATGTCCTGTCGTCAAATTTGTGTCACATTCTATATGAGACCCCATGTCAATGGTATTATTCGCAAAAATCCTCCCACCTGTCATTGTTGCGGTTTGCCAATGTATTATTCAGAGTTTTTTAGTGTCCACAGCGATCGAATGGTAAATAAAAATTCCATTCGATTTCTATTTCAATTGCCTTTGACGGGTAAATAGAAACTGTAGATTCGAAACAAGAAGTGAAATATTCTAATAACAAGTACTAGTATACATATTCAAATAATTCGTTGCACACTTCTATGAAACACAAGAGTTTTGTATAGCTTTTGTACGACTGGTGCGTCAGGAATAGTATGATGGCAATTTAGTGTTAACGGTTCGTCTAGACACAAAAGGGTACTTTCATTTCTCATTTTGGCGTTTCCATAATTAATTTCACGGTACATGTCAGTCATGCAAACGGTTGATTGATTTAACCCTTTTCCATAATGTGGCTTCTTTCGAGCTATTGATGTACTTGTTGCTGGTACTGATAAGCATTATTTTATTTCTCAGAGCGACTCGTAGTAGAGCCGAATCAAAGTAATCTTTGTCCCAGAATTAGCTAATATATTGAAATATAATTTTCTTAAAGGTTCACCGAAAGCCGCTCTTCCTCAATTTTTAGAGTGTTGTTTATGACTTAAGATGTATAATATGTTTTGTTAGTACATCTCATTTTATGAAGGCAATACGAATTGTAATATCGTTAAATTAATAATGAATAACACACATTTGGGGGCTATTTGCTTCATATTCAAATAGATCTCAGTACTCATTTCATTTGTGAAAAATAGAACATAAGACTGTGAAATTGATACAAGAAAACCATTAAACTGAAATGGTTCTTACGCGATTTGACTTTGAAACGCTGACATAATTGTAACATCATCGACGAAAACAACATGGTGAAAAATGTGCTTTAGAAGATACCATTCGTTAATTGCATGAATATATTCATTCCGGGATTCAATATCACAAGTGGATCTTAATTAATATTTTTTTCTCCCACGGATACCACCCAACTCATGACTTTGATGAATATTTATTTCCTCGTACAACGCCCAACAAGCTGTTCGCGGCAGTACGTCGAGCTGCAGCATACGGTACGTATGATATTTTCAATATCCTTTCGAGAGAACCGACTGCTGACTGTTCATTGGAACGTGACGGTGTGGCAAAGATGCGCACAAAAAGGCGGACTAAAAAAATACAGAAACACTCACCAACAGTCAATCATAGAAAATTGAAATCTGACTTAACCGTACCAACCATGCTGTAGATCGTACCATATGCTGTGACGGTGAGAAATTTTCTGCAGATGTTGGATGAAAGCATTTGAAAAATTGTCGATATTACTGATGAACTTCATTCCACTCAACTGATGCTGTTTCGCGGAAATGAAAGACACATGAAAGAAATAAAAAAAAACTTTTAATATTTCCGCCATTTCATTCATCCGTTGCAAATAAGTATCACCTGCTCCTTCCTTATTTGGGGTAGCCGTTTGTTGTGTAGCAGTAGATCACAGTCTCACCACAAAACTTAAGTGAGTGTAAAATTTCTCGAATTAAACTAGAGCTCGGGTAAAACCAATCTTTTTTCCCACATAAACCGCATATTCATAACACCAAACTTCGGTCTAGATGATATTCAATGTTTGACCAAACACCACAGTAAAAGGCTTTAGGATTACATTCATATATGAGAGTTGAAAGTTGATGCATCAATTGAGATATGCGTATTGATCATATGCTTCATCTGGATGTAGCTTCTCCAGTGTTTTGTTTTGACCTCATTTATTTATTGATAAGATGCTACAACAACTTCGCGGTTTTGACCAGCTGCGAGATCACTCTAAATCGCCTACCGTCGAGCGCCTTCGTCTGCCAATCCGTTATCCCGGCCTTCGTGACGGACACATCAATGCCATCTCTCCACCTCAGATTGCGCCTATCACGATTCCATTGGCCATGTGGATTATTGTGTAGGGTCGCAAGGTGACATTTACATGACATGACCAGTCCTTCGGAATTGACACTTCTGCCAATTTTCCTCTCGAGCGCTGATATGAGTGTTTCGTCAGTTTGCTAAAGAGTCCTTGTCTCAGAGACGTATGTGAGTGCTGGAATTATATAGTTTCTATATAATCTCAGCATCGTTCTTAGCAAATCGGTATTTTTAATGGAGCTCGTTCCTCAGTCCTTAACATCTTGGATCTCTTTTTCTTCTTGCTTGGCGTAACAAGCAATGCCAGCCATATAATTACTTATGAGACTTAGATACCGCGTAACGGTCGTGTAAACAAAAGCGATATCAAATTCTCTTACTTGCGGACAAATACAAGACAAGAATGCCAGTAATGGCAAGCTGAGATCTTTTTAAGTTGTAAAGGGAAAATAGATTGGTATTCTGTTAGTCAGAACAATTAGAGCGGTTGCCTAATTTATTCAATGTGTGTATATTAGATGAACGAGCAGTTAACGTTAAGCCAACAAAAAAAAAGAAGAAGATATCAAAACAATGTGGCTCGCTCTTGATTTCGTGATTGCTTTTGTCTTTTTATGTTTACGTGGGTCTTGTATACTGAAACTCAAGAACCGCTGGACCAACCTTGACGTTGTCTCAGGAGAAGTTGTTACAATTCGTTTCGCTAAGATTTTGGGAAAAAGAATGCACAAGAAATATCCAACAAAGGTTTTCAAACAACTTTTATATATGTCATATGACAGCACGGTCCACAAGTCGTTAGTTCAATGACCTAAATATTTCCATGTCATGAGTAGTTCCTTTGCCGTGCTCTATGCACAATCACCGGGCAGTTGTTTTCACTCACTTTTTCTTTACGATGCGTTTCGGTGCACTCAACGGCCAAGAGTAACAGAATAAAGAACCTGAGGATAATTGTCCTGGAATCCATCTCTGAATGCTTTACCACTCCTGGTCCGTTCTTTAATATATAATGTTTGTTAGTCTGGGATCTGGGATTTGGAGCGGTTCGGTGGCCGAGGACACCGAGGCGCCGGTCTTCCAACGGGCAGGACCGAGGTTCGAATCCCATTCGGGCCGTTCCCCCGTACGCAGGACTGACTATCCTGTTGCGGGTACATTCAAGTCACGGAAGCCAGAAATGGCAGGCCAAGACCTCTCGAGGTTGTAGAGCAGGAGAAGAAGAAGAAGTCTGGGATCTACACCGAATGAACGCGGATCTCTTTGGCGTTATTGGCACATTACAAACAAATTTGGGCTCGACCACGCGTGTCAGTACCAGTTTGGTCTGTAAATAACCTTTTCGACACTTGGCCTATGCGGCTGTACTTTTTGGTAACATGCTTGTTCTATGGTTCAGCAACACGTGTGCGAAATCTGCTTGTAGCATCCTTAAAACCTAACACCACGTAACGGTTTGCACTTGCTTTTTGTCCTTATCCTTGCCAAAAACATTCCTAACGTTATTCTTTCTTGTTAAACGCTGAACAGCATATTTTATGTAACGTGCTAGACAACATATATCGTTGACTCTCAATGAAAACTCAAACGCCCAATTACTTCTTCGAGAATATGGATGAGCAAATTCCATAGGGTTGGATGGTTGAATGGATATAAATAACGATGATCTTATCCATCGAGGCTATCCTGTTGCGAGTAACTTTATATCTTAGAAGCCAGAAATGGCAGTGAAAGGTGTTGGACCTTTAGAGTTTGTAGTGTCATAGACGAAGAAGCCAAAGAATAAGTAAATCGCCATCAACGACCCGACTAGAAACTCCTGCCAACTCTTGTGACTTCCGGACTAGCTGAAGGTGAATTGGATTTAATAGCATTGGAGGATCAACCCTTTTAGAGAGCCCAAGCGGAATGGAAGTGGGGACTATCACCAATATGGGATAGGGAGACCGGAGGGACCTCCACACCTATTACAAGTGGTAGGCATGATCAAACTAGGGAAGGGAGGGGGTATACAGATATCAACGATATTCGAATCTTCAAAAGGAAAACATGTGTAGAATTTTATCGGTTTTTTTGTTGAAGAGTGCCTTAACACTCACGTTAGTTTCAACAGCACAGTAAGGATTGCAAAAAGGCGATGACAGACAGGGCTGACCTCTCGAGGTCCTTAAGCAGACACTTGGCTACTACGCATTCGATACCACTGTTGAAGTAGCCCTCTGTCTGCAACGGAACCTCTATTTAATATATTCTACAATTGGGATGTCGTCAACATTAGCTAATCCTACCCCTCTCCCCATATACCCCCTCGGGTTCTATTTAAATTTCACACTTCTAGTCTCGAGATGATATTGTGGTACCATCTTCTTGAGGTCTCTGTTGTTACAGATTGCACTACACTAATTATGAAAACAGCCCTGGTTTAGATTTACTCTACATATAGTATTGTACAAATAAAAATAAAAACCCAGTAGTTGGTCATTTTATAGATTCTACATACATGAAGCACAACTGTACTGCACACCTGTTCATGAAAATATGAATGAGAGAACGGATTGGATTGAAAATAAAAATTGTATGCATTAACATTTGTGGAAAGTATTCCACTGTTTGGTATACTCATCAACCTGAATGCATGATCGTTCTGAGTAATACAAGTAGAGCTAAAAAAACACCACAGCACCAGCAGATAGAAACGGTGGCTTTTGGGGTGGTTTTATGTAGCTTTTACCTGTTCCGTGGTAAGATTTATGTGTTCATGATGGATGATTTTCGACGCATTGGTTTCACATCCGTGCTATCTGGCACGTATTTTGGAAATAGATCCCATCCAAGCGGTTGCGACGGCAGCGGCACACCTTTCGTACCTCCCGTTTTCATGATTCTGTATCCTCATTTACCTCCCAATTCTGCCCATGTTGATGGATTTCTGTTTTTCTTTTCTATCCATGTATCAGATCAACTTTCGCGCCCTGAAGCCTACGACCAGATGATTGCTTGTTTACCCTATCGGATCGATGTCAGCGGTGCCGGACGACGGTGGGGCAAGGCAGGATAAAAGCACCGGTGGAGGCGTGAAACTCAATCACTAATGTACCGCCCGAATGAGGCAGGCCGGACGAAAAGCACGCCACAAATCACGCACACAACCATCTGCAGCAAAACAAAAAATCGAAAACAAAATAAATAACAGGACCCCGCAGCACCGGAATTCGGAGTCCAACACATTTGCCATCGAAATTCGTCGCATCGCATCAACGTCAGAGCGCTGTCGCATTCAGCGGACAGTGAATAAAACGAAACCACCTCCCCCAGTACCAGCGAACATAATCCAAAATCGATCGTCCACGAAATAATAATAAAAAAAAACGCCAAGTTTGGCACAGGAACCATTGGACGTGGCCTCGCACAAAAGAACTCGCGGCGACTCGGGGTAGAGATTATCATAAAATTAAATCAAACTCGGCTCAACTTACTTACCGGTCGGAATCGCTGCCCCGTGGCCATGTCGTCGTCGCTAGTGTTGGTGCTGACATTTGCTCAAATCGTGCTGGTGTTCGTGGGGGACCGGGGAGCGACCGGATCGCGGCCCGGCTCTAGCCACCGACTGGACGTGTACATAGCGGGTTTCTTCCCGTACGGTGAGGGCGTAGAGAACAGCGATACCGGGCGCGGTGTCATGCCGAGCGTGAAGCTTGCGCTCGACCACGTGAACGAACACTCCACCATCCTGCGCAACTATCGGCTTCACATGTGGTGGAACGACACGGAATGCAATGCGGCCGTTGGCATGAAATCGTTCTTCGACATGATGCATTCCGGACCGCATAAACTGATGCTGTTCGGGGCTGCCTGCACCCACGTGACGGACCCAATCGCCAAAGCCAGCAAGCACTGGCACTTGACGCAACTGTCGTACGCCGACACGCATCCGATGTTCACCAAGGATGCTTTTCCGAACTTTTTCCGCGTGGTACCGTCGGAAAACGCGTTCAATGCGCCTCGGTTAGCGCTGCTCAAAGAGTTCAACTGGACGCGCATTGGCACCATCTATCAGAATGAGCCGCGGTACTCACTGCCGCACAATCACATGGTGGCCGACCTGGACGCGATGGGCTTGGACGTGGTCGAGACGCAGAGCTTTGTGTACGACGTGGAAGAATCGTTACGCAAGCTGCGTGAGAAGGACGTGCGCATTATCTACGGTAACTTCAACGAGTTTTGGGCCCGCCGGGTGTTCTGCGAAGCCTTCAAGCTGGATATGTTCGGACGGTCCTACCAGTGGCTCGTGATGGGCACCTATGGGAACGAATGGTGGGCGGAGAACGACACCGACTGTTCGGTCGAGCACGTCATGACGGCTCTCGAGTCAACGATTCTTGTGGACCTGTTACCATTGTCCACTAGTGGGGACATCACCATTTCCGGAATTGTACGTGTTACACCGCGCTTGGGTCAATCCGTGCGGAAGCGACCTGTTGAGCGCTGCATGACGCTAATTACGGTCGCTAGATTACCTACTACTCGATTACGCCTACTGATTGCTTTCGTTTTCCGCTCTGCGCCACTTTTTTCTCTGTGTTTTTCCAGACAGCCGATGAGTATCTGACCGAGTACAACAGCCGTCGGGGTGGCGAATATTCGCGCTTTCACGGCTACACTTACGATGGGATCTGGGCCGTTGCCAGCGCCATTCAGTACGTGTCCCAGCACAAGGAACATTCCCTGACACACTTCGAGTATCGCGTGAAGGATTGGGAGGACATATTTTTAGAAGCTCTCAAGAACACTAGCTTCGAGGGAGTTACGGTACGTACCGACCAACCGCCTACCGGAACTGTTCCCGGCACACCTGGCTAACGCTACGGAGGGGCCGAGACAAACGCGATATTGATGGTGGCAATGGCAGCACTCATCGCTGACACGGATGAGGAGCAAATGGACGAATGAACGGCCACTTTTCAGCACAACAACCGACGCCCGTACGTCGGAGCTTAACGACAACAATCTTACACCACCATCGATGCCATCATCGTGTTTGTCTTGGCCCGATGTTGTTATGTCGTTTTCATATCCGGTCGTTCCCCCCATTGAGCGTATCGTTTTTCCGCTCCATTGGGCATCTATGCCACTTGACCTTACGCTGACGCGACATGCTTACGTCTCTTTTCTTCTCAGGGCCCGGTGCGCTTCTACAACAACGAAAGGAAAGCGAGCTTTCTGCTGAAACAGTTCCAGAATGGCGCAGAGGTGAAGATTGGGGAGTACAGTTCACTTACCGGACGGTTGGATCTTAGTTTGGGCCATCAGTTGAAATGGGTCGGCCGGAGCCCACCCAAGGATCGAACGTTGCGCATTATAGAACACAGTCAGGTGAACATCACCATCTTCGTCGTGCTTGCGAGCACCTCCTGTGTGGGAATTATTATGGCGACCGTTTTTCTAGCCGTCAACATCAAGTTTCGCAACCAAAGGTAACCATTTTTGGGATAGTTTCAGTATTACTGAGGATAAGTTGCGTAACGCTGTACAGTAGTTTTAGTGAAGTGCGATCAACACTTCGAAGCGTGTACTTGTACGCATAATGCAACATTGTATCATACTGTTTTCCTAGGTATATTAAGATGTCCAGTCCTCACTTGAATAACCTCATCATCATCGGTTGCATCCTCACGTACTTGAGCGTCATATTTCTCGGACTCGACAGCGGGCTGAGTAGTGTCGCTGCTTTCCCGTACATCTGCACAGCGAGGGCCTGGTTGCTGATGGCCGGATTCAGTTTGGCATTTGGTGCAATGTTCTCCAAAACATGGCGCGTCCATTCCATCTTCACCGACTTGAAGCTAAACAAGAAGGTAATCAAAGATTACCAACTGTTTATCGTTGTCGGTGTGCTGCTTGCGATCGATCTGGCGATCATGACGACCTGGCAGATAGCTGATCCATTCTATCGCGAAACGAAATACATCGAACCATCGGTAGGTGTGAGCCGTAAAGTTGTAGATTTTATCGATTCAAGTGTCATCATTGATGGATTGGTTCAACCCTCACAACACAGGAACATCCCACACTCGAGGACGTGATCATAGTGCAGGAGAACGAATACTGCCAGTCGAGCAAAATGACCATCTTTATCGGGGTCATCTATGCGTACAAAGGGCTGCTGTTAATCTTCGGTGCCTTTCTTGCTTGGGAAACACGCCATGTGTCTATACCGGCACTGAACGACTCTAAGCACGTCGGCCTGTCGGTGTACAACTGTGTGATCATGTGTGTCATGGGGGCGGCTATCGCACTCGTGCTGTCCGACCGAAAGGACGCCATGTTCATACTGATATCCGTTTTCATCATTTTCTGCACGACGGCCACCCTCTGTTTGGTGTTTGTGCCAAAGGTAAGGGGCAAACGCATTCACCCTGAAAGGTGTTCTTTTATCCTGGTTTTATCTTGATTCCTTTTATGTTACACGTTTGCTCGCGCAATGCGTAGCTAGTGGAGCTGAAACGCAACCCGAGCGGGGTGGTAGATAAAAAGGTACGTGCCACGTTGCGTCCCGTATCGAAGAACCGCCGTGATTCGTCGGCCTGCGAGCTGGAGCAACGGATGCGCGACGTTAAGCAGACCAACTGCCGCTTCCGGAAAGTGCTGATGGAGAAGGAAGCGGAGCTGCAGGCACTCATCAAACGGCTTGGCCCGGAAGCTCGTGCTTGGATTGGGCTGGAAGCGTCCTCGTCCGAGCCGGACATTAACAAGGAATCGGTGAAGGTGCTGGTTAAAAAGGATTACGCCAGTGGTACGTATATAGCTGGTATGATTGTTGAAATTAAAGCACACCAATGGCTTCAACCCCGGTGTCTTTACGCACGCTAGCAACATATTTAGTAGCTTGTGTCATTTAATTATACACTTCTCAATAAACTGTCTTGCCAATCTTTAGCACATGAAAACGAGAGGCCGTTATGGTGTGCAATAATCATCAATTTTCCAAATTTCTCACCGCATGTGCTTGAGGCATTTCGTCTCAATTCTCCACCTCGCTTAAAAACCTACATTACCATTAAGACGTCTAAAAACTAACGACACCGTCGTGAAGAGGCTCGGAGTCACCTAAATGTCGGTTAACCTATTGCCATTTATTGCTTTACTATTACTATTGCGCTATTGCTATTACTTTATTGCGCTCGAGCAACGGCGAGTCGTTGGTGAAGGTGGTTTCTTAATTAAATTTCGCCAACCTAGTAGTTATGTCATTTCCGATACATTTTGAAAAAGTATTCGTGTGTAATTAATGGCAACTGCTTCATCGAAAGTGTAGCTATTTCATTGGTGACATTAAAACACGTCATCCTCATACTGAAGGTTCAAAGCATTATTTACTTAACATTTAAATCGTGAATCATTTAATCCTCTCATTTATATGTAAAAATTATGAAATTTTCAATGTTTAGCTACTGAATGATATAAAAATCAAAAACAAATCATCAAACAAACTACCTTTTGCTTATTGTTCTATAATTGCTCGCACGTCGTTTCACATCCATACCATAAAGAGAGCGATTAGGAAAATAAATTATTTATACCATACGTAACTGAATCTATTCCAGAAGGAACTGACTTCACCTCCATCGGTAGTGTAGGCTCAAGCAATGACACACTGGATTCAGCAGGACCCGAAAGGTAATACTTGTGTAATGATAGAAATGCATTCAATACTACAACGAAACAAAGTGGTTGTATTGTACTGTGGTACGACTACTCGTGCGTGTAGGAAACTCGTTTTAGAAGTTTTCGAAATATTTCATTTTCACTTATACGTTCCCTGCGTTTGTTCTCTCATCACCGCTACCTTATCCATCGACCATCGTGTGCTAGTCGGAAGCAAAAGAAAACGACCGTGGTCCTTCCTGGTGAAGAGGTACCAACGGCCGCAGCTGCAACGTCTGGATCGCGTGCCAATCTGGCGACGGCCATTACAACGATGGCCGTGGGAGCCGGTGCCGGCGTTGCATCTATTGCGGCGGCAACGACCGCCTCGATGGGGCAGGTGCAAAACAACCAAGCTACGCAGGCTACCAGTACCGTACACAATGCAGCAGCACAATCAGCCACGAGTGCGATAAATAATGCCAAGTCGACCCAGGCAACCGCAGCGCAGACTATCAACGTAAGTACGAGCGTGCCGGTCGATCCGAGTAAACCAATGTTCAACGACGTCCGGCGGGAGTCCGTGTCGGCCGGCTCGAAGTGGTCACCGGGACAGTCGCTGCATCAAACGCAACAGCAAACGCAAACACTGGTAAGAGAAGGGAACACTACACGTCTCATTTTATTGCCTGATGGCGCTTGTTTCATTCACATTCACGATAGTCTGGGCCGTGGGTTTAGTGTCCGTTGTTGTTGTTTTTTTTTACCGATAGCAAATTTTTATAATTTCATCCCATTTGTCGGCTGGTAAGGTTGGAAAATAATGCATCCTGGGTGCTGGAATCATGCCCAATGAGGTTGCCCTGCGGGGATAGGAAATTTCACCATTTGGCAGCGGCCAGTTGTTGCTTCGACTGCTTATTAATTTCCTATTTTCGGAAGCACAGTCTCCCACAGCAGTGGGCGTAATGCCAAAACCAGTCTGTCCTCATTTTGATTATCCGTTTTAAACAATTTGTCATTTGCCGACGGATAATGCCGTACCATTGAAAAGCGTTTTGGCAAATAATGATCTGTGCGCTTAAGCCGCATTAACTTCCCTGTAGCAATCCCGCCATTTTTAACCCGCTTTTGCACGGGTTCGTGTAGTGATCATTTGTCTTCGATAATCTCTTAATCTTTTCTTCTTTACGCTTCCACAGGAACAGCATCGGTACTACGAGGACGAACGCAGCACAAACGGACCTACGTCGGTCGCGAAATTTAGCACGCAAGCGAACAGCAGCTCTACAACCTCAATCACACATTCCAACACGGAATTGAATCAATTGTGCCATCACTCGAAAGCGAACAGCAAGAGTAGAGGAGGTAATTAATTAACGCTTGCTAAAATATCAAAGGTTTTTCGAAGACATTACAATCTGGCTAAGAAAGGTCCGTTCGAACATGATGGCGAACATTGTAGTCGAATCGTTAACTGTTTTGCTTAGATTTTGTTTGATATTTTGAATAGTTTTTTTTTCGTAACTACCTAACGACCTGATAACCTGATCTATTAAAGGATTTTTGGTTTGGGAATCTAACTTTCACGAAAAAAAGAGTCCATGGTTAGGCATGGTTATTTTTTATACTACACTGTTCACAACGTCCTAACATTCCTTCTTTGAGTTTTTCACTTAAGCTGTCTCTTTCTCTCTGATGCTAATGCTTAAGACAAAATCTACACATTCAAGGACTTTCCATTAAATTTATATGCTAGTTTTTCATATTTTGACTGGATAATGAACAGCTTTTGCAAATTGTGAGTAGAATATTTGGTGTTTCGACCATTTCTGTAGAATACGTGTGGATATAAATTCACTAAGAACCTATAATAAAATCATGAATTTTGTTTAGATTCGAGATCATCGGAAAGAGGTAAAATAGACACTCCATTCATCCGTTTACAGCTAATTACTGCTTGAAACAATCAGAGCAAGTGTACATTTTACACTTGAGTTGTAATTTGCTTAAATATGTTTTAGTATTTTGTTTTGTTTAAAATAATTGAATTTAAATATCGGAGTCTTATTGAGAAATAGCAGTTTGTTTTTGGAGGGGGGGGGGTGGTTGGGAGGCTAATGATGTGATCAGGAGCATTAGAATAGACACAAATTTGTCACATAAGAGAACATTCTGTACCGCTAACTGGAGGTGCTTAGATATGAAATTTATAGAATGGCATTTCCGACAGCTAGTTTTCCAGTTCATTCCTAACCAGAAACAACAATTTAATATCTACAAACCAATCAATTTTGGAGTAAGACCAAAGTGTACTAAATTAATCAGAGCGGTTCGGTGGCCAAGGAGATTGAGGCGCCGGTCTTCGAACGGGGCAAGAGCGAGGTTCGAATCCCATTTGGGCCGTTCCCCCGTACGCAGGACTGACTATCCTGTTGCGGGTACATTCAAGTCACGGAAGCCAGAAATGGTAAGCCAAGACCTCTCGAGGTTGTAGAGCCATGGATAGAAAGTGTACAAAATAACGTTTGTGATCACTTTTGATGCTCTGATCAGGGTCTAAAAATTGTTTGGAATTGTTTTTCAGACGTCTGATAACAAGTACGACTTCAAAACGAATTGTGTTTCATGAAATTGTGAAAATGAATTGTATAGTCTTTCATAGCCCAATTAATCCAAAAAGACCATTGACGAAATGGATGAAAGACTGGGCCCCTTTTTAAGCCTGTTTCTTGTCTTAATAAACTTAATACTCAAGTACTACTAGCAGTAGTGTTACACAGAAGAAAACTGACTAAAGGCGGCTCATATCATCTTTACTAAATCTGTCTTGTCGAATCTAGTGTGGTAATGAGACTCGTAGATTATATGGCTAGGACTAAGCGTCCTAGAAGCAACAGAAATATGCACAGTACCTTAGAAGTAAGGCGCGTCAATCTTTCCACTACCTCTTTCCACTTGAAAGAGGCTGCAGTCCATGGCCTATTAAAGTCTATTTTTCTTCGAACTATCTCAATAAGCTGACTCCAGACCTGTGCTGAGGGACACCAAACACAAATATATATTGTAAACTCCATGACATCCAGCTTTTCGATTTCATCCTTTCGACTTCCTGAGGAATTCGCTCTGTAATTAGTCCACTGATCAAGAATAGTTTAATGTATTACGATTTTTCTCCATCTCTTCTTGTAGACATGAGCAGCGATGGATCACGGCGCGTCAGTGTGCAGATGTCATCCTCACTGAAAGGAAACTTTGTCGTTTCGCAAAGTGATCTTTGGGACACGCACACGTTGTCCCATGCTAAGCAGCACCAGCGACAATCGCCACGCTCACATCAAGGATCGAATCGCTGTCCTGATCACGGACACCTTAACCAAATCCCACAGCAGCAGCAACAGCAGCAGCAACTGCACACTCAGCAACAATACGAATATGACAATAGTGCAACCACCTCTCCCGGACCGATCCAGCGAAGCGTGTCGGAGAAGAATCGCACCAAGCATCGGCACAAACAGCAGCACAAAAGTACGGCGTGCCAGAGCGAAACCGACAGTGAACGAGAGCAGCGTGATTATCAGACCTTCTCGTCGTCCATCTGCTCGACGGCTGCCAGTTCGACCGCCACCGTCTCCATGGTCGGTAGTACGGCCGGAGGCGCCAGCGTCAGCGCTGGCGGGTACGTTACCCCGACCAAGATGTCGTCACGAAGACTGACCAAGTCACAACACTCGCACCACCATTCGACACCCAATGTGGCGCCGGGTGCGGAGCGGGCTGGCACGATGGATCGCAAACACCGATCGAGCGATTCGCGCGGCACGGCCGATGGAAGTACGGGTGGCCATGCAGGCGGTGGTCACATTAGCAAGCATCGAAAGAAGGAAGGCTCTGCCTCCAAACCGAATCTATACGGCGCGTGCTCCGAATCGGAGCTGCTCGACGGCGAAACGGCCATCCTGCCCATCTTCCGCAAGTTGCTAAACGAGAAGGAGTCTAGATACCGAGCTAGAAATATGGTAGGGGCCAGTTGCCCTAATATATCGATTAAATGTGATATTGTTGAGTATTTGTAAACTTTCCATAGCCCGATGCGCATCGTAAAACACTCTTCGCCAACTGAAACGTTTCAAACACTTGTCAATCTAATTTCGTGATGGAATTTGTGCCGTGAGACAGAAAAGACACAACCTTGGCAGTACTGTGCCGTATAGCAGAACACTTCTAAAAACTACCATTACCTGGATCCGTGATCCGCATCCGTTGAAGGAGAGGGAGAAAGCAAGCGGGTTGTGTCTTAACAATTTAGTGCACACGTATCACTAGAAGGTGATGTGATTTGGTTTAAATTGTAGTTACCTGTACAAAATTTAAGTTCCGTTCCGTCTTTCCTCAACCTTAACGTTGTTCAATCCACATGACGTTTGTGTCATGTATAATGGTAACATTACAGGTATCAATTATAGTAGTTTCCGGATAAATTGGCAACAAAATTAGACTACACCTTTTGATTCTGAAAAATGCAATCTCATCGACGCGAAAAGTGTGGAAACGAAGCGATTAGAATTGCATTGACGCATACATAGGCAGTGCAGATCCCGCAAACGGGAGTTTGTAAGCAAGCGGCTTTTCTTCGTGAAAATGGTGAGATACAGTAGCGTAGCTCTATAGCAAACAAATGACATGTGAAGCAAACGTAATAATTATGATACAAAACTTTAGGATAGATTGTTTTGATAATTGTGACTGTTAGCAATTTAACTCGCAAGGATGTTAGGATAGTTTGATCGTTAGAATGCGACGCAGTAGGGTGAAAAATGCAACGAGACATCAATGGAGCAGGAATCAATGTCCATTGCATGATTGTAAAAATCTGTGTATACAATTTCAATACAAGTTCAAATGGTACGCGTAATGTACGTAAGAACAGGCAAATACACACGTTTTTACACGTTTTTGATACTCAAAAGTGTTTTTGTTACAGTTACTGTAGACGGTTACAGTCAAGGTGAAAGACAAAAAAGTGTGCAATGAATCCAGTTGAATTTGTTCATTTATGTGAAAGCATAAAATGACAATAGATTTAAACAATTAACGTAGCGGCACGTCCACGCGTGCCGGTTAGGTAAGGGCAGGTTAAGGAAATCCCCAGATAGCCAGCAACAGCTGAGCTATACGAAGCAGAACGTGTAAGATCGTTCACTAGCATGTAATTACTGTGACATACGGTGCCGCGCGCATTTAGAATCTGAATTGCAATCTGAATGTTATGTTTGTGTTTTCGGTTTTTGCATACGTGTTGTTGAGCGCTGTTTTCAGATAAACAAGATTTCAAACTCTCATTTCCAAGTTCAACGATCTCCATATCGAATCGATGTTTAAGGCTAATGGTAAATTTTCGACACCTTAGAAATAGGCAGCTGAACGAATGAAGTGGTAATGTGGCCCTCAGTCTCGCCCAAGTTACTGCAAACCAGAGCTCACACCTAGAACAGAAGTAAGCGCAACCGGAATATGGCAAGCGTACGATCACGCCAGATTAAGACAAATATGTGCACAAATGACTGGAATAAGAGTAAGGACGACGAGTGGCACATAGTACATTGGGAAAAAATAATGCAAAAGCAAACGGCATAGTGTAGAAAGAATAAAAATGCATAAAAAACTAGTCAATACATTTGCAAAAACAAAAAAAAACGATTATATCAATCAATCCAGACTGTGTTCGTTCGGAGCGTTCATTACTTGTAGGAAGGTAAACAAGCAACATACGGATTGCAAATTGTGAAACGCAAAAAAAGCCATTGCGGCTTTGAAGATAGGGAACTGTGGCAACATGGAATGTGCTCAGAGGATACAAGATGCTAGATCTAAGGAAAAAGAAGCAAAAAAGCTAGCAAACAGGTAAGAAACCCCGGATAAACCATGAAACTAAAACAAACATGAAATGAAATGAGTACAATCGTCTTCCTACTACACAAACCTGTACACAATTAAACACACGCACTTTACACACACACACACATCAAAAGCGTATCCACACGTTCGTACTATTCCGTTCACTTACACTCATCCTGCTAAAGTACACAGGCTCACACTTTATATCGAGTATATGCACAATCATTCGTGCACATGGCGGAAAAAAACATACTACTGCACCTTTTATAACACGACACGCATAGAACAAACGGATATGCGGAATCAAATGTTTATACACTTTGCACAGACCCAATACAATTCCAGTTGGATGTCCGGTGCTGCGCGAGCTACTATGATTGAAGTGTGCAAAGAATGGTGTCCTTGGATCGGAGCTTTGCTAATACAAATTAAAGCGTTTTTTTACTTTGGAGGCACAAATACACACACACACACATATAAACAGCTACATACTCACCCACATTTTAGTGCAATGATACAAAATCGGATGTCAGGTGGAAGGCCAAATTGATCGTAATTCGATTTAATTTCATTCGATCTTTCTATCACTTCCTCTTTTTCTCTATTTCTCTCTCGGTGGATGTTTGTTAATCAATCTAACTAAATGGGTTAAGTGAGACTCAGCTTAAAGCACAAGGATTGGAGGTACAAAGCGATGAAGCGATTGTAATGCCCATGCAGAGGGGTTGACGAAGAACAGTGGGAAAGTTTTATAATTTATATATTCGTGCGCAAACTCACAATGTGGAATGAACGAGCGTTCAATTCTGTTGCGTTTAAAGAATGGTAGGAGGTAGATAAATAATAATGTTTAAAAGTTATTTTATGTTGTTCAAAGTATAACTATAGCATCATCATGAAACTTACTTTGCACCACTGACTATTTTTTTAAGCTTTAAGCACATGATTCAATTACATTACGCGATAATATTTCTATGCAATCCCTTTAGTTAGTATAGAACAAAACGAAGGTAAACGCGTTAAATAATGGTTTATTGTTTATCTAAACGCTCGTTAGCTGAAATGCTATCTTAAAAGAGTTGTAATGCGATTTGAAACGAAAATGATAATTACCGAGCCCAAACAAGATATTTGCTGGACGATTTATCTGTAGGTTATCTTTCAACCAAACCAAACATACACTACCAAAACCCACTTAAGTCAACCAAACAATCATACACTGATCGGAAATTAATACGAAAACCCGGTTCGTTCGCTATTCAGTTCGTATTATGTATACTATACAGTTGAAAGTTCATCAAAAACAAATTGCACAAAATGTTTAGCAAGCACTCAGTGGTCTTGCTGCACTAAACAATGTAGACGCAACGAAACCCCAACCGAAGTGTAGAAACGAACACAAGGAACAGAAGAAAAATGTTAGGTAGGCGAACACAACAGCTAAGACACCCAAATGAAAACGAATAATTCAATACAGCGTGTCCAGCAAGCGAAAGTGACTGTAATTGAATGTTTTAGTGTAAGTTCTGGAACGATCCTAGATCAATTAAAAAAGGCTTGTCGCTAAATCCTGGCGAACATGCTTTAGGCATCTCGTTGACAACTCGTTGACTGTGGTTGGTGCCTGGTTGCACACAGATGCGAGTACATATTATTTAGCTATGTTGGAAACTGGACGAAGCTGACGCAAAGCGACACCTTCATTAAGCGCAAGCTGATCAATTTTGTGTAGAAACAATTAATGAAACCTACCAAGTAATACAATTGTTTAGTAGATCGGAAAGCTCAATATGGAAGTAATTGATAAGAAGTAGCTTATATAGAAGATTTTAATGAGTTTGTTACTTATGCTTAACGGTATCGAAATTTTGATTCGTTGCGTGTTTGTTTAGCACAATATAGCTCGATTCGGACGTAATTGGGGGGAGTATGGAAACTCGCCAAAAGTCTAGCTAAAAGGTTACGAATTAGACCCAGAAAAAAAAGGAGCGCTAGGTACCAAACACGAAATTAGCAAACATAGTCACAAGAGTGAGTGCTATGACGGCAAGTAATTTACTTAAGAAATGACACATCCACGCATTGACGAAACAGCCAAACCTTTTCAATCATTCACCGAGTGTGCGGGCAAAAGAAAAGTAGTCGGTGTAGTAACCGTTTTGTTAAAACAAAAACACACACATACACACAAAAAAACGCGCGCGGGCGCACACATGCACGCACGCATATCTGCATGCCAGATATGTACGTGCGAACACTGCTCTGCATCTACTCTCATACCAACAAAGTATTTAAAAGATTAGTCTAGAACAATGTAAAGACTCCTGGAAGGCCAGCTTGGTAAAAATAATGTACTTTTAAACAAAAAAAGGAACTAGACATGCCAATCGGATGAATTGGTTGCAATGGACAGAAATTAATAAAACAAGCAAAATCATTTTAATTTGGTTTTCTTTTATGGTGATAATCTCGGATATTCCATTTTCCAAACTTTTATCAAACTCAGTACCGCTACTACAACATAGATGGCGCTATGATGAACAACGCAAAGTCCGGCATTACAATTGGTGCGATAATTACCGAAAGAGACAGTGCTATTAAACCAAACATCAGCATAGCTTTCGCGCAACTGCGACTTTAAGTGTGTGAGTGAGCTTTACACGAATGGAAGAGCTTTTTCTTTCGCTGGTCCATTTAGCGTGGTATTAACTTTTCTGGAGAGGATTCAAATCTACTATGCCCAAACAATTTTTGTGTTTTTCAATTGATCATTTGCCTACTTACTTATCCGGCGCTACAAAATCTTCGCAGTATTGGAATGTTACAGGTGTCCTCTAAACCAATGGTTTCCATCCTGTAGTCCGCATGTAGTCCGTAGCACAAGTAGATGTTGCCGTTAGAAGAAATTTTGTAGTGAAGCGATTTTGGTTGACAGATATATTCTACATCGCGTTCTTATATTTGGTGGCCTAAATTTTACTCATATTTAGTGGCTAGATCAAATTTTGTGGGCTTTTATTAAAATTTGTAGAGTAAATGTGGTTAACGGTACTAAACCGCTTCAGGTTGAGAGCCTTCGTTTGCGAATCTATTGTCCCGGCCTTCGTAGTGGTCGCATCAATTCCATTATTTCACCTCATTTAGGTACTACGACCCGTGAGTACTAAGACTAAATAGGTTCTATACAATCCCAGCTTCGACCGTCGTGGCTGGTGTTTAAAGTGGAGGAGGTTCTTGAGACTGTAGAGAAGACTGCACCCTAGAGCTTATCACAACATGTATGTAATTGATGGTGCTGTCCTTAAAACCTACACCTAATAAGGATAAAACCTAATACCAACACGTCTCAATGATACGTACTTTCGGATAATAATGTTTCATGAACTCTTAGTATTTGAAGTGTTTTAAGTTTTATTCGCCATAATGACGTATATCATTAACTTGTAACTATTATATCCAACGATGTTAATGCTGAATGATGATTATTGGCATGTGAAAAATGTTTTCGCATCACATGAATATGTTGATGTTAGTGTATTTGTTCTCTCTCGTAGCATTTCAAATATCCCTGTTCATTTCATGCGAACCATTAAAAACTGATCTATGCTTTTTTTTAAATTATTTCATCTCACTTAGTGATTCAATTTCATAAGATAAAACCAATACATGTCACTTGAGCGTCTATGCAATGACTGCCCGATCGAACTTACTTCATAAAGTGTGGACAATAATTTAGACATTAAGGTACAATAAATAAACTGAACGCACGAAAGGAACAGTTCAAGAGAAGGGACATTGAATGTCTGGGGATGCGTGTTATTCACTTTGTGAGTTGGAACACTCTAGTAATTTAAAAATATTAGGTGCCCAGTTGTAGTTGAAACGCTGTGTTACACATTGCAGTTTGCCGCTTATAGTTACTATAACGGGCTGCTGCAGCTGAGGCCATTGTTTGGTAGATAACAAGACTTATACCACCACACCCCTACATGACGCTCTGATGATACGATGTGACTTATTTATTCAACATTGCTAAAATTGGGAAAACAATAGCAAATTCAACGAACAAACGTTTACCGTAATGTTGCAATTTAATTATCGTATACGTACATCACACGGATTGTGTTGGTGAATCCAGAACCCTGCTTCCAGCCAGTAACAACAACAATTGGATTGCCTGGCTTCAGGAATCCACGTTCCTTGCCGAACTCAATACCGTACTGCACACGGGCATCGACATCCTTCAGCCAGTCCTCCATTGCAGGCTCTGTAGTAAACAAACATATTGCGAAGATGAAAGTAGTGGTTGATTTGGCCGTTTACTATTTGATTAAAACTTACGCTCATAGATGACGGGCAAAATTCCTCGGTACAGATGGCATTGACGTGCCGTTTGTGAAAAACGGGTTACAGCAATGATCGGACAGCGCGGTCGATACTTGGAGATCAAGTGCGCCGAACGACCCGAGGTGGTAATGACAATGATTGCGGCAGCGCGACTCTTGATCGAAGCCTCCGCTCCAGCAATAGCGATGGAAGCAGCCGTGTCGAGCGGCGTTGGCGTCGTATCCACCAGATCCTTGAATAGATTGCGATGCCATAAGGCAGCCTCTGCTTCCTTGCAAGTTTTCGCCATCGTTAGCACACACTCGAGCGGATATTCGCCCTTGGCGGTCTCACCCGAGAGCATCACACAATCCGCACCGTCAATGATGGCATTGGCAACGTCCGAGATTTCGGCACGAGTCGGTCGTGGCTTCTTTATCATCGACTCCAGCATCTGGGTTGCGCAGATGACAGGTTTACCCGCACGGTTGCATCGGGCAATCATTGATTTCTGGGCCAAGAACACCTTCTCGGCCGGGATTTCAATGCCCAGATCACCGCGAGCGACCATTATGCCGTCGGATGCCTCAATAATCTTGTCCAGATTCTGCATGCCCTGCTGATTTTCGATCTTCGAGATAACTTTGATATGCTTTCCCTTTTCACCAAGAATGCCACGAATTTCTTTCAGCGCAGCAGCATTGCGGATGAAGGAAGCGAAAATGACATCAACTCCCTGCTCCACACCAAACACCAGGTCCGACTTATCCTTTTCCGAAACGGCTGGAAGATCTACCGGGACACCTGGAAGGTTTACACCTTTCCTAGATCCCAACATTCCACCATTTTCTACGTTGCATGTAAGCGTATCACCCGAAATACTCTCCACAACCAACGAAATTAGACCGTCATCGACAAACACATGGTCACCTGGCTTGACCACCTTCACGATGTTCACATAATCGACATAGATCTTGTCCTTGTTGCCCTTCTCCAGGTGCTCCTTATCCGTGGTAAGCTGAATCTTTTCGCCCTTCTTCAGCTCAACTTCCCCGGTTCCACTGCCTTCGATCAAACCGGTACGAATTTCAGGTCCCTTTGTATCAAGCGCAATGGCCAGCGGGAACGGTTTGCCCAGCTTCTTCGAATAGTTTTCGACAGCTTCACGGATGTTTTTGATCGTGTTGGCGTGATATTCGTGAGACCCATGAGAAAAGTTCAATCGCGCAATGTTCATGCCGGTTGCCATCATTTTCTCGAGCATTTCGGGCGAAACCGAGGCCGGTCCAATCGTACAGATGATACCAGATAGTCGCACGAACGGAGTTTTCGAATCAATATCCAGGGAGCAAATGTGCTCTAAATGCGAAACCGCCTCGGGATTCATCTTTTGACCCTAAAATTAATTTAAAAATAAAATAACTCTCAATAACAAATTTTAACGGTTAAAAGTAAACAAAACTGTAGCTTCACAAACAAACCAGTATGATAATACGAGAAAATGAAAACTATTTGTGGCCTTACAAAGGCTACTACTGTAACATTAGATTGAAATAGCTTTTTTTCTCCGAGGTAACCAATTGGTAGAAGTATATTAAAAGGATATGTTTCTAGAATTAGCACAATACTGTGGGGGCATTCATTGATGACTTAATGTTTCTATCGCAAAACTAAAGTTAGCACCATTGTTTATTGTTGATAAGGCAACCACCACACACTCTACCGTAGAACAAGTAGAACTGCTAGTATTGGATAGAGAGAAAAAATCAATAGTTTATGTAATCAATTCAAAGCACAATGCATCGCGCGTTAGTGTTAATGCATTTTCGAATTATATACATAAATGCTAGCCTGCTGGCATCTCTTCTTCCCCAGCCCGAAATCTCATTAGATTGCACTTGGTTGGCTTGCAATGCCAGTGTGTGCGACCACTGCGTAGGAGCGAGATGTAGCTTGCAAGATACGTATCATTTCCTGGCGATGATGAGCTAATCTTAGCAAACTAAATAAAATATACCACCCTTGTGCCGTATGTTTTGTATCAGACATACATAGCTGTACGTGATGTGCAAAACATATACAAAGCTATACGATACATGAGATATCGTCCAATATTTAGACGGTGAACACCTACACAAAACAGTACGACGCGTGTTTCGACGCAACGATAAAGCGGTTGACTGCAAGCGTCGGTTAGCAAAATATATGAGGAAAAATCACTTTTCATTTGTCCTTGGTCAAGGGCATACCGGTCGATTCATCTCGCAGTACTAATAGCAAGACCATTACCTTTCTTAAGCTTTTTAGCCACTAGACACGGTTTCGTGATAATTGAAGATTCCTAATAAATAATGAACAATGGAATTACGTATCAAAACGTTAAGGCAAGGGCAATGATATACCCCCTCAATAGGGTGTTTCATATTGTCTTATAGTGCACGTACAATAAAAGGGCTAAGTGGAAATAGACAGAGTAAAAATAGAGACATCTAACTTCACGCTTCTCCTCGACACACTTTTCCTCAGAATTGGCAAAGTACGCAAAACACACACACACGGATATGTCGATGACCACCGAAGCATATATCCTTGACCGTTCATATTTCCCGGTTTCTGTGGTTGGTTGTTCACTTATTTTTCTTGCACCATGATCAAGATGTAGGTACATTGAATCCGGATCGATGTATCGTCGATGATATGCCACATATGTTCGACTGGCTGGTAAATATTTGTTAGCACATGTAACTCCACATTCGGAACACATCGAAAGCACACCAGGAAAACGGGATTAAATTTCAGATGCAGCAGCCCATGCAGATTACGTTGGTATGGTTGTTCTTCTGTTCGATTTTCTTCCGCTTACCTTGGGGTCGAAATCGTAGTCGGATACCCACACCATCATCCCTGAACGGTTAAAGGTACTTATCAGTGAAGGGAAATGAAAGAAAGTCCCTGTCGGAGGGAAAAGCCCAATTACACTTCTTCTTGCAGCCGGAAACGGTAGAAACTGCAGCTGCTGTTGCCTATGACACGTCCTTCCAGATGCACACAGAGCGATGGAATATGGCACTGAGTAGTCTGGTGAGAACGTACCACACACGGAACCAAAAAAGGAGGCGAACCTTCTAACGTCCGGTCGCTTAGCACCAGCAATCGATAATAAATTCGTGACCACGGAAAGAGTCGGAACTTTGGCGAGCTTCACACGATTCAGCGGTCGGCAGTGAAATGAATGTACGCGATGATTTTGTGGCTCGCAGTGCAAGTGTGTTGGAAAAATGCCATCCTTTAAACGCGAAATAAGCATCGGCGGGTGAACGCTAGTACTGATGAACCGCCGGCGATGCCAGTACGTGACAACAATTTGCGAGTAGTTCGACCGTTGCAGTAGATGCATCCTTTCTTTTTGTACTAAAACATGTATTATGACTTTGTTGGAACTGTGCTCTTGACGGAAAAACCTCTTTATCGAGTTGATAACTACACGTTCCTTTCTAGGAAGGTGAAAACTGTAATCGATTACGTAGCTGATATTATTTCAAGAACGTCTAACCGAAAAGGATTATCGAAATTTGCGGGGTAACTGGACGGTATTTCATTTCCCAACTGATATGGCACCGACCGTTCAGAGTAGATTAACTAAATAAGAAATACCCGAAGAATGTACAAAATTCCGTTGTCTTAGCAACGGAAAATAGCTTGTCGCGGTCCTCACAATATATTTCTACTGGTTTACCAGTTGTTTGGGCGTTAGTTTTCTAATTATTGCAGCATTTAAAGAGTTTGTGTTTTTACGCTCTCGGTCGTTTCACGGTCTTATTTCAAAAATAGATCTTTGCGTCCTGGCTAGCGATGTGAAATGTTGTGAAGACTAGTGTCCCGCCCCAAGAGCTAAAACGAATGGAGTTGCATTATCAATACTGTAGCACCATTTTCCTAACACTGCCGCTGGATAAATTCTGGAATGAACTCACGTTGTCCTAACATTCATCCAACATCGTTCCACTTTTCATGGAACGGCAAACTAAGCGCATGCGTGACGAAAGGAAATGTTTCTCCAAAGGGAATGTTTGGTGGGTAAATTTCAAGGTCATTGCTTTAGTGCACACACAACTAAACCACTTGTCTCGTATGACACTATGTGCCGTATTGCTATTAAAATCCATCATCATCATGGAACGTGTAACAGGAATATTTTACGAAAATTTCATTTGCAGTGGTTTGAATTTTCACATCAGTAGAACATTTACAATGAACGAGAAACTATTTTACGTGCCTGTTTAATTTCACCCTTAAATGAAGCAAAGTTAACAAGATGCCCATACGTCCGGGCGTAGTTGAGCAGCCCTGATGTACACCGATCATCTGATTCTAACATTTGTCGTTGTGTTAGTGTGAACGTGCAGAGAGTGTATCTTGTTCATAGCATATGTAGCTAATCGCAATTATTGCATCGGATACCTCGGAATTACCTGTTCATTTCTTACAAAGTTTGTGGCAATGATATTAAAAACAAGGAATTAGTTTTAAAGTTGCGTTCGCAGTCCATCATACCTCCATCGTAGTTCCGGTCAAGGAAGAAACTGCTGAGCAAACACTGTACGAAAAATAGAAGCTGGACTTCAGACAGAACACGGACTAGGTTTTTAACAAACTTCCGAAAATAAATTGAAAACTGCCACGGAAACACAAATGCTGCCGTCGAACTGCGACCGGGTAACACACACTGAAAGATCACGCAACGACCGAATGCCAAAAACGAACGCAGGCGGTAAGTAGGCACGTGAGAAACTAACTAATTTTTTCGATGGGTTGGATGATCTGCTTCACCGGCGTTCGCGTTCTGGCAAGAGAAAAAAAGCCAGCTGGTGCGTCAATACGACTGCGTGTATGCTAGTGTGCGTAAGATATAAAAGTGAATGCCATTTGTAAGATCCCCCTATCAGCCGGCAATACCGCAAGCAGACCAAATTTTCTAAAAGTATGCACTGTTGTTATTGCTTATCAGCCTTTGAATAAACCTTAGACAGGTAGCATATCTACTTCAATACAAACATTTTCATGCGATGGGTTTACGTATGTTTTACGTAGGTCTTGCTCATAAACATCGTCACGAAAGCCGGTCGCTATGTTGCTGTACGCACACACGCACGGCGAACAGTAAAACATGGCGTAATCGCGAGAGTGGAGCACGCGTCGCATTCTCTGGATGCGAGAATGGAGGTCAGGTAGAGGTCAAACAAGTGAATTTCTTTTTAAAACAACAATACAAACCAAGTGCAAATCAAACTGGAACTGGTATTTATTCCTTTGCATTCCATTGGATTAGATTGCACCTTTTAGAAATGCTAATTGTACAATCGTAACTATTGGCAACGTTTCACAACATATCCTAGCAAAACTATACACACGCATAACAACACACTTGGCGCGTTATGATAACGATATTTTTAGATGGTTGAGTGATTTTGTAACGAAAGTGTAATTACTTACTTTGCTTCTAACTTGGGTTTAATGTGTAAAATTTGGAAAATGGTTGGAGGAAAACACTCGGCACAAAAATTACGCTACGCAATATTGTGAACGCTAGTCAGATTAGGAAGAACACGTTTACAACTTGCTACGCGGGCTCCAGTCAACAGAATGACGAGAGCAGCACGACTCGTTGAGAGTTATCATCGCGGACGCATCTCGTCGACCAAGGAGTCACCATTGGCTAATAGCACGAGTCGTACAGAACGGCTGATATGGCCAACATAAAGTGAGAGAACGGGAGAAAGGATGGCTAGGGTAAGATAGTGCAGAACACGGATTTGTGGGGTGATGCTTTTTCATAACGTACTCGGAAATTGCATCGTCCTCCATGACCTTCTCATGATCACCGCAGGCTTGTTTCGTCATTGGCCAGATTTTTTTTTAATTTTAATCTTTTTAGGAAGCAACATGTAACATCTCTACGGTGTGAGGCCTTCTTAAAACAAGCAATTATCGCTATGTTTTACAAAGTTCGACTTTCACTGTTGGTTTATGATTGTGATTACAATGATTGTAAGTTGCATTCGTTAATCTTGGTGGCAAAAATATCCAAAATTAATTATTTTTTCTATAAACTTTTATGAATCAAATTTTATATATATCATGCTATAAAACAGAGTACGAGAGATTGGCGTGGAAGGGATTAAAAACTAGTGATATGCGTTATAAATCGTTAGCAAACGTTAGCAAAGGCAAATCGGCTTCATCAAACTCGTCCCGATATTTGTGGTGACCTCCATGCTATCGTTTGAAATGGGCTCATGTAACTAAATACTTATAATATTACATACAACATCTCAATAATCGTAAGGACTGTGTAAACGGCTTTAAAGTCCTATGCGATGAAATTCTATGCTCAACTTAAGTTCATAACCGACGAATCCAATTCAAATGAAACAAACCTAAATTAAAACAAATCTAAAAACATTTGGTCTAAATTCTGTGCGTGGCCATCGCTATCTATCCGCTGTCAAATGATCGATCAAGGTCACTGCTGTCATCTCACAGAAGCGCAAATTGTAAACAATCTTTCCGAAATCATGGAACAAACAGCTTCGTCCGGCGATATATTAAAAGTGTACACCAAGTGTGTAAATTTTGCTGCGGTAAAGCATCGAAATCAACGTCGGCTTGATACCGATGAAACGCCTTACATTAATCATCCGATTGGTAAGTAAGCCCTCACATATTTTGTTTCGGAATAATTCAGGTTAAATATGGAAAATGAACCATTTCAGGCGTAGCTTACATCCTTACTGATGCTGGGATAACTGATCTAGAGGTACTGCAAGCTGCCATCCTCCATGATACCGTCGAGGATACGGACACCTCATTCGAGGAAATTGAATCCTTGTTTGGTACTAATGTGTGTTCCATTGTGCGGGAAGTAACGGATGATAAATCACTACCGAAACAGGAGCGCAAACGGCTGCAGATCGAACGAGCCGCTGGTAAGAGCCACCCAGCAAAACTGGTGAAGCTTGCTGATAAAATTTACAATTTACGAGATCTGCAACGTTGCAAACCCAAGAACTGGACTGATGACAGATGTCGAGAATATTTTTGCTGGGCCAAAAAAGTTTGCGACAATCTTAAAGGAACGAACGACACTTTAGAATCTATTTTGGATGATATATTTCGGCAGGAGAATGTCAATTAAAAATACATTTTTCTACTTAACCAGTAAATAGCGATCGGTACGGTTAACGATACGACAATAAATTGGACGCCGGGAACAGTTTTAAAACTTCTGGTGTTTCTTAAAAAACTCCAGCATGTACTGTTGCAAGGACGTTGCTTCCTCGACCGTTACCGCGTTGTACAGAGAGGCACGGATGCCACCGACTGAACGATGACCTTTCAGTTGCTGCATACCAAGCGCTTCTGCCCCCTTGAGGAATTGTTTTTCCAGCTCTTCGTCTCCGTTTGCACCACCGACTCGGAAGGGTACGTTCATTCGACTGCGTACTTTTTTATCGACCGGACAGTAGTAGAACCCATTGGACTTAGCAATCACGTCGTATATCAACTCTGACTTAATCATCGATTGGCGGTACATCTCATCGACTCCACCGTTTCGCTTGATCCAAGCAAATACACGTCCCATCACATAGATGCTGTCAAAAGAGGAAGAAGTAAAGGAGCA
This sequence comes from Anopheles culicifacies, assembly GCA_000473375.1. Classification (NCBI taxonomy): domain Eukaryota; kingdom Metazoa; phylum Arthropoda; class Insecta; order Diptera; family Culicidae; genus Anopheles; species Anopheles culicifacies. The sequence goes on along the minus strand of AXCM01000245.1, from coordinate 22,933 downwards.
AACAGACAAGCGATAAGAAAGCGAAAGGCATACTGTACATTGCTGATGATAGTAGAGCAGTGTTGCAATAACCCGTCTGTTATTATCTGTCGAAGGAAATACTCACATGAACGTAGGTGGCGTGTTACTAATTGAATTCGCTTTAGAGATGACGCCAAAATCAAAAATGGTTGGAGTAATTGGCATTGCGTGTCCTATTAGATCTTCCCGCACTATTACTAACGTAATACCGGATGGGCCGATATTTTTCTGCGCACAGGCGAATATTACGCCAAACTATTGTGTGTCAAACAAAGAAGTAAAACACGGTGCATGATTATTGGGCTACAGGATCGAACTGGTTTCTTATACCAACCTTCTGGACGTCGATTCTTCGAGAAAGCATATTCGAAGACATGTCCACTACCAACGGTACTCCGTTGGTTTCTGGCACAGAATCAAATTCAATGCCACCAATTGTTTCATTGTCACAGTAATAGACGTACGATGCTTCTGGGTCAAGCTGCCACTGCTTTGGATCGGGAATGCCAGTGTATTTGTCCTGCTTGGGTACGGCATAGTTAATCTTGCCGTACCGTGCCGCTTCTTTGGCAGCCATCGACGACCAACTTCCCGTGACGATATAGTCAGCTTTCCCCGTTTTGCCAATTAAATTCATTGCAACGGCAGCAAACAATCCTGTTCCTCCGCCTTGCATGAGCAGGATCTTATAGTTATCTGGAACATCACTATGCGAGGAGTTGAATGGAACGGATGTGAATTAAGCGCGAATCTGCGTATAGCGTCGAATTGAAGCAACGGTAAGCCGATACTTACAGCAATTCCTTGACGAGAGCCAATGTGTCGTTGTGTAATGAAACGTAAGCGTTTCCTCGATGGGACATTTCCATTACGCTCATACCACTAGTGCCATGTTCGACGAGCTCTTGCTGTACCTCGCACAACACTTCCCGAGGTAGCTTGGCCGGACCTGCCCCAAAGTTGATTACCATTGTTGCACCGTTTGCTGTTGATGATGACTGTTGCGCCTAAATTGAATGCACCGTGTTTCCCTGTTTGACCTCGACTGATTCACTTTATAAACGAAAACAACTGTTCAGCTTGTCGACCGTATCGCGCGCCGGACGGTTCCTGAATGTGGTCAACGATGGCAACAAAATAGCCGTTACGCTGTGCAAATTAACCCGAGCGATGTACGTCTCGACACCCGCCACAAGCCGGCACTATCGGTCTGCCTCTGAAAGATGAGCCTGTTCTAACCGGTTTATAGAACGCAGACAATAACGATGATGGCGGTAACGAAGACCCGTTTGTCAACGAGCCAAAGGAGGCGCACTTAAGAAAGGCCGGATCGTTGGTACATGCGGACGGTACGGAGGGTACACAGTGCGCAAACATGGTGCGCCACCGTAATGCATACTCATCTCGTGAAAGTTGTTGCCATCTCGCTCGATCTTGCTGGATCGTGCCGTACGAGACCCTTATCAGTCGTTGTCGACTGGTTAATGTTCACTTTCAAGATTCTTCGTTAGCACATATTTGCAAACATGACGTTGTTGTGTGCTATATTGATATTTTCCGAAACTGCTTTACTGGTGTCGGCGAAGAATGATAATAGTGGAGGATTTGATGGAGTGCTTCTAACATAAATATATCCAGAAGTATGCGTAGTCAATGAAATCTTATTTCCCAAACAGATCCATCGGGATCACGGCCTCAGTATACATTGTGTGTAGGATGGCAACGATCCTAAAAGTATCGCATGGTTGGTTGAAAGATTAATACCGATGTAACTGCCCGTAACAACAAGTTTGCAGTAACAAACAACTCTGCTGGACCCATGACGACATTGATTAGATTACTCGCCTCAGAACGGGGTACATGGATTAACGTCGCTCAAGTATGAAACTTTCTTGTTTACTCGCATGAGCTTCAGAGCGCGGTGAAAAGGAAAAAGTGCGAGCTATGATTTTATTTTATTTTATATCTTTAAATTTTTATTTAAATTTCCGGTATTGATGATAAAAAGGTAATATGATCACACTGATAACTCGGTTATGATTGCTGCTGTTATTGATATTCGTGTACTGCTAGAACGATCATCATCACACAATCACGATCATCATCAATGTGCAATGCAAGAGTATCAAACTCGGAGATAACTATGGGATCTTGATGTGGTTTTCGAATATCGTGCAAATTATTGTAATGATTTTATTTTGATTTGAATGTGATTATTCAAAAGAGAGATAGAGATCAATTAAAATGAACGGTGTACATTTGAATTTTTACATTTCTGTTTTCAAACATAGTTCAAGCAGAAGTCGAATTGGCCCATACTTTTCCAAACATCTTAAGCAATCTGTCTTTGACCCTTAGCTGTGCTCATGATTCATTGATCACGAGTAGAAACATATGAAACAATCTCTTTGTGCAGTGTGAAGCATTTTCTTCTCCTTGTTAAACCTTTTACAAAAGAGAAATAGAGAGTCAGCGAGCGAGAAATGAAACCTTCTCGAACCGACCGAATAAAACCGTTGACCGGTGGTTGTAAAAACCATCGTACCATTAGACACTGATCTGAAGGTTACTAACGCCCTTGTGGCTTGAACATGGTGAATGCAATATACCGCTGAAAAGTTAATCCAAACGTAGGGGCAAAGAAATCATTTTTAATTTCCAGCAGATCATTCACCCAATCCACTTCATAATACGTCTCACAGTGTGTGCACTGTAACACACCGAAACATAATTGTTTGTCCCCACCTTGAGCCGATGGTAAATGGTAACGGGTAATGGGGCTCGCACGGTAATAGACGGTGCCCCTCTCCTCGAATGATGCTAATCTGAAAGGCGTTGAAGGTGGGAGATGTTAGTATTATAAAAGAAATAGAATTCGATTTTTTGGACGTTTAGTCTACGATCATCTCTCCAGCAGGCTACACAGAGCCAACGCTGAAGGTCTTCGTGTGCTAAAGTTAGTTTTGTAAACGATCGTCAAAATGCACTGTCAAATTGGAAGCTACTGCGCACCAGCATTTCTTGCTTGCATGTTGGTGTACCTTTCAGCGGTGGAAGCATTTCCTGATGGTGCTCCGGCTGATACTTGTGTGAAGAGCCGTACCAACGAACCTAACCATGGTGCGGCACGTAGTCAAAGCCTGGCCACGCTACCCTACCAGGTGACGGCGAGTGGCAATACATACGGACCTGGTACACAGATTCAGGTCACGATACACGGCCACCAGGATGTGTTCCGAGGATTTTTCCTGCAGGCACGCGACGCGCAGACAAACGAATGGATCGGTTCGTGGTACGAGACGCCAAACACGAAAACCATTCCAGAGTGCTCATCGGTGACGCACGCGGACAATCGGGACAAGGAACAGGCTACCTTTGTTTGGCAGGCTCCGAAGGACCGCCAAGGGCAGGTGTACTTTACGTAAGTGGAAGCAACGTTACGTTGCCCTTCGCGACACTTGCGATTCGCAGAGTGATTTATTCGATACAAACCAAAGATGTGGCATAATTCTGAGCAATTTGACGTCGACAAAACATACCCATGCGAGTTGCGTGAGTGTTCCTGTCGGTGCGAAACGCATGCAAGTGTGTGTGTGTGTGTGTGTTTTAGTGTGAGAAAGGGAAGTGGGGCGAGAAGAGGTGGTGCATAGGTGCAAGATTGAGTCGACAATCGACTCGAGTGGGGTATACGAAAGGGTGATCGAAGTGTTTTTCCATTTGACCCAAATTGATCTGCAATTAAAAAGGGACATTAATAACAGATTTCATTACCAACCAAACCGGTTCATGTACACTTTTAAACGTATATTGGACGAATGTTATTTGAACCATCTAGCAAACAACTGAAAAATGTGATTCAACAATCTAACCCCGGCATGAAATCGTTCATAGGTGATCGAAGGGTAGATTTCAAATATTTACCAGATTGGAGCTTATTGAGAGGGCATATCGTGTCCTACATTTGATTCAATATATTGCTACCATCTTACATCCAATGGCGGATTAAGGCGGATTAAGACTCTAAGCGGCTTCGGATCCGATGAAGGAAGGTAGAGAAGGGAAAATGGTATAGGCATTTCCTAATAGGCCTATAAACTGTTGGCTTCTAGCTCCTGGACCGTAGAACCTCCATGATCGATTTGGACTCTTGGCAGCCGCCCACTTCTGCCATAGGTTGACCAACGGTTGTGCTATGCCTTTTGTGCACTAACATGATGCTGGAAGCAAACATTTCACTAAGATGCTTGACGAGAATCTACTTCCAAATCGGTTATTGGCAAGAGAAACTCGTATCTCTTGTGGCTTGCGAAGTGGTGACAACTGTTGGTAAAAACTGGTTTCTACCAGTGGGCTACACATAATGGTCTAGATGCCCTATTTATTAGATGAGTTTTACAGCACATTAAAGTCAGTATAAATACATACCATTGCATTTGGTGAACGTTATTGCAAGCAAATATGAGACCAGCGTTTTTCAAACAACATTTCATCAATCGCCTGGAATAATTGGAAGAATAGCCTTGTCCATCATGATATCTTTATTTCTGTTACAACTGATCATATCTCAATTTGATAAGAAGCTATGATCGACTTTTTGTTTTTGTTTAATGCTTAAATGTCTAATGCTGCAATGTTTGATACATTTTTGTTTATATTTTTTTACAGCGGTACAATTGTAAAAAATTACGGTACATACTGGGCTAGTGTGATCGCTGCTGTACCCGGTGCTTTGGGACGCCATTTCTGAGGTGATAAAGTAAGCAAGATAAATAAATATACCATATACATACAAATGATGTTTCTTTTTCACAGCTACTTGAGATCCGAATGGCAGTATTTTTATTTCTTAAATGTATCTACCGTTTATGTTGTGCCTATTCTCGTTACGCTGAATGGTTAGTTTGACCCTAAAGAGCAAGGCATAGCTGTCATTAGTTTTCAGATTGAACTGATTATTTACAGTTCTGTACTACCGAATCTACTGTTCAAATCCAAACTTAGTTCAAGCTAAAAAATAAAATGTTCCATACAGGTTCATTTGATAAGGCTTTCCTGTTTGATAATACCTTTATCTTCTGCTTTTTATGCAACTACAATGCCGGTTCCTACAAAATCATGAGAATATATCATGAATTTATATCTTAACAAACTAGCGGCACACGAGCAACTAGCTGCACCAGTTTACCGGAATCCTATAATTCTCGTTATAGACTCGCCAGGCCCCGGTGGACTGGTCATGTCATGCGAATGGCACCAGACGTCTCAGTCCGTAAAAAAATATTAGGCCGTCTATATGGTGGAACAATGGTGTTGAAGTATCCGCCACGAAGGCCAGGATAATGGATTGGCAAAAAAAGGCGTTCGACTTTGAGTGGTTTAAAGGACTTTGGAAGACAGTTCCCAATATCATTGTGCAAGTATGATTATCCCAATAACAAAGAGTTATTCACTAACGGAGCATTTTCAGATGCCGCATGTACGACTCGAAGGCTTGTAACTGTAACTGTGGTCAAATGCGGTAAGGATCGTACTTCTAGTTGCCTTTTGAACGCAGGACCCCTGCTCTAGCGCAACACGACGTTCTTGGTCAAAGTAATCGGCCTTGATTTCGATGTTGATTTTTTGAGCTAGTTATTTAGTTTAGTTTAAAAGAAATACCGGTTACTGGTTTCCTTATAGTCCCAGTACTCACATACGCCTCTGAGACATGGACTTTTCCCAAAACTGGTGAAACCTTCTTAGTCGCGTTCGAGTGGAAGATGTTCAGAAGATGATCTTTGGCCCCGTATGTGTGGAAGGACCATGGGTGAGCCGTTACAATGACGAGCTCTACGAGCTGAACGATGAACTAACCATTGTGCAGCGAATTAGCCAGGCTCCGGTGGGCTGGTCACGTCCTGAAAATGACACCGGACGACCCAGCTCGTAAAGTCCTTTTAGATCGTCCACACGGACAGGCATTTTACGAGGACTCGGAAGTTCGATGATGGCTGCATCCCCCCTCATCCTGATTTTAGATTAGATTCGAAGTTAATGGGATAGTTGATGTTGAGATGTTGAGATTCAAGCTTTCGTTATGCTACCTCCAAAGAGCTGTGGTGCGTGTCACCCTGTAGCTTTATACCACTTTATAGTAATCCATCATAAATCATCATCATCTCACCATCATCCATCCGGGTACATCATGTAAGATAATACGCAAATTACAGAAACATCTTACATTTATCACAGAGCGTAATCCACTATTGCCTGTAATGGTGGCATGGTCCAAAGCTCACGAATACTGTTAAGGTAATCATGTCCCATATGTATGGCAGGTCAACGAAAAGTTCTTTGAGTTGCGCTGCCCAACGACTCAATCCGTCGCTTTTTAAGGCTTTCACGAGACGATGAAACTTTATGAATATTGAGTTTTGGAGTAGACGTAAAATAATGTTGCAGCACTCCATGGGTTGTATAAGCTAAGCAACAGCAAGACCGAATTTCTTAATAAATAAATGCAGTTCCTAAGAACTGTGTGCAGTTGGAAGTGGTGGCCGAGGGAATATTGGCGCCGATCTTCTAACGGTAGAACCGGGGATTCGAATCATTCTTCTCCAATAGCCAGAAATAACAGGCCTCTGAAGTCCTGGAGGTTTGTAGAGCCATAAAAGAAGAAGAACTGTGAGCGATCTGTAGCTGAGTGTATCAAACTTGTTTTGGGTTTTTTTTATGTTGTTGGCGATTTTTTACGGTTGTGTTATGTTAGGACTAGATGTTAACAATCTACACCAACAATAAGCTTAAACGTTAGCTTTAATCTACGTTAATAATAATAACGTAGGAAACTCGTATTTGTATACCTCTATTACTGTCTTTGAAATTAAGTTTCTTTAGAAATGGAATCGCTTATTACCAATTACTGGGAAGTACATAAAATAATGCAATCAAAGAATCGTAATAATATTGTTATTCTTAAAGGTAATTGGCTAGGTTGGCTTTCCCTCGAAGCTCCCCCGAAGCGCCGAAGAGAAAAAATCACACAACAATTAAACGAGCAACGCATTTGTGTCAACCAGACCAACATTGGTAGTGGCCTTTCACAGCACCTTTGGATATGAGCAGGTTAGCTTTGTAACATTACTGACGATGTTCACGCACACTAGACGAGTATGGAAAATGATGACTTTACATGAAAGGGACATCTCTTTCGCTATTCGTTGCTGCCGACGACGAGTGACTAAATGGGTAAAAAGTGCCCATGACGTGTGGAGCCATCCAGGCGCGGTTCACGCTCAGAAGGAAAACTTTAACCGCATACATGATGACTCGTAACTCGAAACAGCAGCTATCGGGAGGTGCCCAAACACGGGTCAAAGGATACACACCACACATTACATCGTTGCTAAACAATCAAAGCCGCCGGATCTGGTGCGTGAAGCAGGGGACCGTGGTCGGTTTGATTTTAAAACGTTTGCACCTTCAGTTCGTGCACGATGAGTGGAGAGTGCCTTCTGAGTGCTGCTACCGTCATTGGTCAACGAAAGTCTGTCTTTAGTGAACGCATGCGTAATGAAGACCTACCGTGTGCCATCCGTTCGTTTGCTACAGCGCTGCAGTATTTTTACTGCGAAAGCTTCGGGAGACGGCACCTTCAACCGCTCGATGAAGGATTTGTTCATTCAGTCGGTCTTACTGTTTCCATCACTCATGTAGTCGACGTAACACATCCGCGGTAAGTTCTCACTTTGGTAGGAAGTGCTTTGCCGCAGAAAACCCAGTGTGTGTGAAGTTTTCTTTTTTATGGCTGTTCGGAGTAGATTGTTCACTGCGACGTGAAACAAAGAAATCGTGCCCATGGTTCGTGCATTTATGTTCAGTGCAGTTTGGAATAGCGTGTTTTTTCCTATCGCAAGTGAACACAACAAACGGTGGTGGTGAGGATGCACACTTGGTAGTAAAAAACCGCATTGTTGTTAAAGTTGTTGTACTTTATCTATTGGTTCGATTCGGAAGTTGCATCACACAGTGTACCACCAAAACCTACAGGAACCAATGCAGCAGGGCAAGATATGAATCGGTTCATGGAAATACTAGCCTACTAGTTTGAACAACGGCGGCAACGCTTCATGATCATGGAACTATGTGGGTTCTAGTGACGCAGCAAAAAGGAGTAAAAAAGGAATACTATCCAATGAAAAGCACAACACAACGCTAATATGCACCGAACCATTTCGGACTCCCATGCGAATTTCGGCCAAATCGTTGAATGCAGAGCAATTGCCAAAAGAACCCGTAGCCAAGATACTTCCTTTCAGCTTACTTTGCTGCAGTGATTAAACTCTGCAGATGTAATGTATTTCGATGTGTGATTTTTCGTTTCCTACTTCTCTAATGAGCACCTAGGAAAGATTATTGAGTGGCGAGTGCGTTCTGTGCGATAGCGTTGATAGTTTGAGGCGTTTTGGGTTACATGGTTGCGGCGTTTGGCGTGTGGCGTGTAGTATGTAACTCATAGTGCTAGGCGTTGAACAAACGCCGTCTCCGTTAACGATGCAGCACCGCGGAACATGGGATAAGATAGAAAAATAGTTCCCAAAAATACGTGCTCGTTGTTTTGTTTTTGTTACGATCAATTGATTACCTCCTGTGAGTTACATGATCGGTAGGATGCATTTTGGTTCCAAGTTAAAAAAAAACATGAGTGTATTGTGCGTAAGAATACTACGGGGTTTGAAGTTCATCTGTTGGCTGTGATACTCTTTTAGTTTTGACATTATGGTCATCAATGCTAGAGACCTTTAGAAGTTTGTCAGAAAATTTACTCGTTGTTTTTTTTTATTCATATTTTATACACATATTCCATACACATATATTTCTGACATTGGTGTACGGAATAAAGATTGAATATTTGATTGTAAGGGTTTTCGTGGCACAAGCTTCACCATATTTTCCTATTTTTAGTTTCCAGTTGTGACCTCTGTGTTTTGCGTTTTGACATGCCTATGTTTGTGTGTGTGTGTAACGACGTGTCCTGTAGTGTGACGAGCGGTTAGATACCACTATTAGTGTTAGTGTCGAAATCAAGATAACGTGTGGTCCCTATTGCGATCAAGCGCCTTCATTGGGGAAGCGCTCCGTACAAAAAAAAAAAACCCACACACACGTACTCACGCACAGTCCCAAGCAACTAACAATTGAATGTTGTTGAAGGTAAGCTTATCTTGAATGTATTGCTATTAAGTTAGGTGAATATGGGGTTCAAAATATGCCTTATTTATACTTGCCTTTCAATATTTTGTATCATATTTAACGCCAATGAGTCGCCAATTCAACAGAACACTTGTTTTGTTAATGGGTTGTTTTATTATCCCATTTGAACATTTTTATAATTCATAGTACACACAAATGAAAACAAACACGTTTCATAAACAATGATTATTCAGTACATTGCTTTTCATATCTATTTACCACACAGCCGGAAACCCATTCCATAGGAGAACAGTCCGAATGGGATGTTGGCACCGGTCATGTTCTGAAGTTTATGTGCGTGTTTCGAAGTGATGATATCTTCTGACAGATTCATCCTTTTTTGATGAATTGTATTTTTTATTAAAAACTTCTACGCGTACAAAAATGTCTAAAATGTGATTTACGCAGCCATATCCCAATGCAATCCTGTCGTTGGTGTTTCTGTTTTCTGACTGAAGTGTTTTTCGCACTCGATTGTTTTTTAGCTAATTAGTTTAATTTAATTGTTCCAACAACCACCTCTTAACCACATTGGTTTAAATAAATTTAAATTAATTTTTCTAATACAATATTTAACTTAATTTACAAATCCTATCCTAACTCATGCTTGTGTGAATGACGTGTTGGGAAAATAGCTGGTATTTGTGTTCCCAATGTTTATACGCCCACTGGGAGCCATTTCAATCTGGATTGACTTTATGGGGTTGATTATGAAAATTATAGCATCCATGTACGATAAGACTTCTCGTTCAAATCATCCTTCGCATAGCTTTTCATGTACTCCGTTGGGAAACATTAGAAGGATCATCTTCGGTGGTTAGAAATCGAAGACATACTAACATGCAATTGCACATAATGGTTGTACAGTGCGAAAGAGACGTAATGTAGGAGACACTTGGATTACATGAATATCGGTTTACATAACTTTTGCACAACATCAGAAGCTTTTAATATTTTAATCAAAAACGCATCATTGTTGCGGTTCCTTCAAAAAAAAACTACACTTTCAAAAGCAGTAAAACTTCATCCATTCTCGTTTATGTCTGATTTTGTGTGATAAATTTCGCTCGTAAGCCTCGTGAACGTCAGCCTCACAATAAAAAGCTAAGAAAGCACCACTGGACTAGCAACTGCAGCCAACTCAGAGGATGCCAGAGAGTTGTCATGAACAAGTGCTGTACATTAGGTGTTGAAATGTTGGCAACTATTTGACTGTAAAACGGCGTCCCCTGTCCTGTGGTGGTACTGGGAATTGGCTCTAACATCGAATATTTGCGACTATAGATTTCGTATTTATATTCTCTATTCCAGTGCCAATGCGTTTTCTTACGCGCTTATGCAAGTTGTTCGCAAATACAAACCCGGCATTGTGCGTGAGCCGTACATAATTTACGTTGAACAAGTTTCCCAATTGATATAATATTCCACGGTGAAGTTGATTAGTGCGGTGCCCATATAAGTGCGCCATCGAATAACGATTACGTGTGTCACGAATTATTGCAAAATTAGTTACCATTACTCACGCAAAGGGATACGCAGTTTCGCGCTCACTGCATACTATCTTCAACCGGTCGGGGGAATTTTTTTTTTCTTACTTTTACCGTGCTCAAAGTGCACGCGAAAGTGCGGTTGTTTGTATGGTAGAAAGAAGAAAACAGGAATGCGCCAGAACATAAATCACTCCATGGTACCAAGGCTAAATAAGGTGAGAGGCACGTTTAGTGTTAGGTTTTCTTTTCGCATGTGTAACGTCTTCGGTTTTCTGGTTGATCCAGGAAATTAGACATATGCACCGAACAAACGCTGAAACCGTTAATGTGCGTCCAAGGAGGTGACCCAACAGTGGCTTGTATCATTTGATGACTTCTATTGAAAAGCATTTTTACGACCTTAATTAATCTTCTTATAGGGCCAAATTTTACGTTGCTTCATCCTTTTCTAGATGTGTGTGTGTGTGTCGTGTGACGCATCAATTGAAATGAAAAACTCTCCATCGATGTTTGCCGCTGGAAAACAAACCAATCGATTGAACCGGAAGGAAATTTTTCCAGTGTGTACGCGCACACGGGTGACTACATAGCTTGGCACTACGCGTGAAATTTGACTCGCTACGAGGAAGAAAAATTCTGGCGCAAAACCGAAAGACTGAGGTCAGGATTTGTGCTCCAGCACAGTTGGCACATGGTTGCACATGGTTATTTAATCGATAGCTACGTACTAGTGGTTGTGATTTAGAGCCTTGCCGGATTGCGGATTTCCTCGAGCCCCGATGCAAAACGTCAAAGTGTTTCGCATATAGTTGCACTGGAGTTTTTCCAAACCACTGGAAGGCAGCGATTGTTTTTATTTTGATGGTATGGTATGGGTTGTCTACAAAGTTGTGGGCATTAAAATTGCGCTATAATTCGTGACATATTGGATTTTTTTTTACTATATTGTGTACTTACAAACGGGATTGTGCATCTTATAATCTTTAGCACTTTAAAGCATTGGCTTATGTAATAATAAAACATTTTAATACATCTAAATTCGATTAATTAATTTATTTATTTTTCATGATGTCGGCTACGTAGCCGTATTGCCGGCACCGCGTGATTCGATGTATAAGTTCAATATTTACAATAGCTTTAAGGCATTTCTTGCTTGTATTTTTCCTTATCCCGGACATACTTGGTTGTGATTTTTGGTTGGTAATGTGATTTGAATTTACTTAAAGGATTTAACAAAAATATTAAGAAGCAAAATAACAGTTTGCAGAATGAAATAGAACCTCAAAGTTTTTTGTTTCTTTGTGCTTTTTCATTCCTATGAATAGGAAAGTTTAAGTTGGATAATAAGTTATAGTTGGATCTTTTATTTCTTTAATGTGGAAAGGAGTGAAGTCAATGTTCACAACCATATTACAGTATTCTTCTCAGCATTAGTGACACCGTCAACTGTGGCAATGACAAAAACATATCCAAGAGGGAAAACAATATTGATGTACTTTCACTGCATACTTAGGCGTATGATATACTACATATTATATTAATGACGATTTTAAGAACCCATCGCCTGTATTGTTCAATAATTCCGTTCGATCGAACAATTATTTTAGGCGGATAATGCCCTCTCAATGTCCTGGATACACTTAAACAACGTTACGCCGGTTTAGTTTTTACTCGATCCAGTCAAAATCCTGGTAGCGCAACATGATTTAATGCCATGGCATGTTAAACCAAGCGCACGACATTGCTCCTATTATTTTACTACTGATAAAGTTGAGTAGTGGTAGGAGTACATACTAACAGCACTAGCAGTGTTCAGTAATGTCCCGGGGGATCTGGGTATTCCAAGGAACACTAGTCCAGATTAGCTCGTGTGTGGGTACTACTTTAAAATGCAACCGCATAAATTTTAGGCCGTTTGTCACTGCACTGGGACGCAGGCTACAAGCCGCTGTACGTCTGTCTCAGTCTGTCAAAGTACTGCATGGCAGGGCGGCTATTTGGGAATTGTTAATAACGCCATAGGATAAATGATACCTTTTCACTTTAACAACTGCTCGCAAAGGTATGGCATGCGATCTTTTTTTTGCGAGGGCAGCAACCGCAACATGTAGTCCTTTGTCTTCCTGCTGGAACCTTTGTGGCATTAGTAAGCACTGGTGCTGATTTAGTGGTTTAGACAAACCGCAGTTTTCTTTGTGCATATTAAGCTTTAGAACAACCTTCAAGGATGTTACACTCAGACAAAGCAACAAGAGTATAGAATGTTTTGTATGTGAAACAATTGTTTTCGTAAAGTTTGTAATGTTGCAATCATTGGCTGCAGTACATCAAGTTGCATGACGAGCCAAACTAAGCTATGCTTTCTTATGTCATCATTCAGTCAAAATAATGATAGCCAGAACTGTGGATTAGATAGGGCCGCAGGTCTTTATTGTAAACTGATCAATACAACGATGACAAATCTTAACAAGAAGAAAGGAAAATTGAACGACCCGAAAGAAAATGAAAAATCATTGCACTCGGGGGGAATTAGAATACGGGAAAAAGTAATGAGTTTAGCAGCACATTGTTGACTGGCTGGGGTATGAAGTAGAACGCAACACATATAAGCCACATCGGTAGCGCTGAATGTTGTGCCCATTTTTGTATGATTGAATTCCCCAGCGTATGGTTGTTTTGTGTTTGTGCGTGCCATTTGGGCCAATGCCGTCCGTACAGTGTTGAGACACGGGGTCAATGGTGAAAATACGTGCGTTTTCTGTGATGATTTATGGTGACGCGAGGGTAGGGTTGAAATTAATTTTTCATTACCCACCGGAGATGTCACACCAGTTTGCACTATCGACATGCCCAATGTGACCATGAGTTCTGTTTGTTGGTGATGAAACAATGTACGCTGTATATGCGGTGTTTATGGTCGGCTTTTGATTTTGATACCAAAGTTTCTGTTTTAGGCTTGCTTCGCTATATGAAATAACTGTACTACTATAGTATATATAATCGTAATCAATCGTTTGGTTTTGTTTCACTAATTTTTTCAACAATTTTCGAATTCTGGATGATGTTTTAACTAGTAATTTGAAAATTCCAAAGTTTTTAACTTCCACAGATTCAACTGTTCTATCCGTACTATTTGAATAAATAGATTAAATTAGCTTGCAGCTATTACGTAAATTGCTGCATGACGGTTAAAGCAGAATACGATTTATCGAAAACATATATCTCCTTCATACCTGCTTCCTAATGGTAGATAAACTTTTAGCGGAAATGAAATACCGTGTTGTTTGTTAGTTTCGCACATGTGCCACCACATTGCTACCTTTATGAGCATTATGACAGCTCAAAGTTTGCACTACGTGGCAAGCAAAACACGAACAACTTGTAACAAGATGCTGTATGAACAACACCGACGATAGTATGAAAATTTCATTTCAATTTGCTAATCTCACTCTTTGCCATTGACCTTTTGGATTGTGGAAAGTGTTTTTTCAACATTCCTAAAGCATTATGTATAGTCTTTGTGTGTTGCAAGGTGCTTTTCAAATCCATGTTTTCAACTCGGTCGAACTTATTGTGTGAAAGGCATAACTGTTTGGAGGCCAGATGTATATGTTTAGTTATTTTTTTGTTGTTGAATTTTACACATTCTCGAAAGCTCCCTAAGGTATAGTGAGCCGAGGGATGCACAGAATCAAACTTGAAGCTTTGTGTAAAGCGAAAGGAAACCGTTTTATTTGTTTGCTTTTCATGAATACCAAATATATGGCTGTGCAGTCGCCTACGCATCACGGTTCGCGGGCCGGTTGGCACAGTGTACACAGTGTGGCTGTTTCGAGCATGTTCACCGCTGAGACACTTTCGGCCCCAGGAAACAACAGTGACAGCAGAAGGTGCCAGTCAAGTGACAGCTTTCTTAAGAAAACGACGGAGTGTGATGCCGATGGGAAATCCACCAGTAAAAGCAAATGGTTATGGTGCTGCAACACAGAACGGGAAGGGTCCAAAATGCACGTGGGCACTAGTGAAACGTCCATTTTCTATTTCCTACTAGTACCTGATTGAAGTGGAAGGAGGAGAGAGAGAGAGAGATAGTTAGAATTGGAAATACTTATTTGCAGCACAGCACAGTGTCAAAGGCAAATTGTCTGACATATGTGAGAGGTTCTGAGTCCAACGAGTGACAACTTGTTTGTTGCGTTGTTCACCACTCAAAACTACTTCCGAATATAGCTCTGAGTTATTGCTTCCTTGACCCTTTGCTTATTTGAATGCGAGCAGTAAGTACGAAAAAAATAAACGTTTCCTTGTAGGATTAAGCTTCATGAAGATTTGATGCTTAATGCACTGTCACTCATTTTAGTTTTTTTTTATTGCTTAACGTTTGATTAGTTTGATCTACTATTTGGTATTGAAAAATAACGATGTCGGGTGTTGTGCACCAATAATATTGGACGATAGATCCTCCTTGAAATCTTTATAGAATTTTCGCATTAGGCCTCAACCTGTAGGGAATTAATGGAAAGGTCTTTCTGACGTGATTAGAACGTTCAAACATAGATAAACGACGAAATATTATTGGACTTATCCGCAATATGCAAAATTTCGAGCTAGATTTTTTTTTTTAATACGGGACATTTCATATTTTTGAAGAGAAACGTTTCGGTAGGTGAAAAAAATATTAATAAAATGAAACACAATTTTTGTCTAAATTTAAGATTAATTTTCTTTCCTTTTTTCAACAAATTCGGTTGTTTGTCGGTTGAATAGTCAAGTCCTCACTATGAGGGAGGTTCGGATTGGTTTCGATTCCTGGGTCTTGCAGTGTGAAGATCGGCTCCACTATGGCCTCGGCCACCTTACATTTCCTTAATAGGATAAGTTTAAGAATAGTTTGTTAGAAAATTTAATTGAATAATAAATACAGCAATGATTATTCAGAAATCTTGTGTTGCTCGATTGGTTTGCGTTGATTCAAGAAACTTCAAGTAATAATAGTCTCCTTTTTCTTTCTTGGCTTAACGATGTAATTGGTCATGCCTGCCATTTCCGAATTACGAGACTTATTGATACCACATAGTCAGTCCTCACTACGGGGAAACGGTACAGTAGGGTTTGGTCCTTTTGTTTGAATCGGCGCTGCTGTTGCTTCGGCTAGAAGACGCCCGGAGTTTTAGAATTTGAAGCAATAAATTCTAGAAAATTGAACAAACATCTGTTTTGTTATTTATTTATTCCATTATTACGGCTGGAAGCCGTATTATCCCATATATCTGTTTTGTGTCTGTGCTAAAATATTGGTTAAGTTTTTTTAGAAATCCAGATGACTCACAGCAATCCGTTATTAATATTTGTTTGCGTATGTTTGCTTCGTAGGTTGAATAAAAATGAAACCACTCTAAGTAAGCATTCAATGGACTACTGCGTGTGGTAACACAGTTTGAAAGTAGTATTCGTCATGGTGAGAGCCTACGTGCGTGGTTGCGTGATGAAATGTCATTTTCACCAGTTGAGAGTCGGCTAATGCTCCACTATTAAGAGCTACGTTCACTAGCTTCAAATTTGGTTGATCTTGCTTTGCTTTTAACATTTGTTAAGAAACATGCAGCTGCACGCACCTTTTAAACGTGCGAATCCTAAAAGCATTGTTTGACACAGAACATGAAAAAAACGATTGATGGCAAAATAAAAGAAAGGTTAGATCACCGGTAACTAGGGTAAGCCAGATATGTAAATAAATTACCCCCCCACACACACACACACACACACACACACACACACATAAACATCTGGTTCCCCTTAGTAGTGTTTTACTGTTTACTTTACTCTTGTTTCTATGGAGTTTTATTGTTTTTTTGTTTGTTTGTGTCTTTTTGCAGCAAACACGTAAAACGTACGAGAGGGATAGCGAGTTCTACAATTACATTGATAAGGGAAAGTGCCGAAAAGAAAAATCGGGACCACGCTGGCTGCAAGGAAAACATTGTAGCCTTCAGACTTCAGACAAAGATAACGAAGAATAATTCTCACTAATCCTGTATTCCTACTACCTGCGGCATAGAAACTAACCGTAACATAAGAGCGATTCTCGTCGCATGCCTTAACCGATTGGACCAAGTGAACAGAACCAACCGGTCAGGAATACTTATAACACTTCTGACTTAGCGTTAAATCCGAAGAAAAACACAAAACACAAAACAGTGGCGCACAAAATTATCGTGGAAGAGTACCATCGACGAACAGCAAGGGAAAGATTATCCCTCGATTCACCCAGACCGTCCACAGCGGCATCATCCGCTATGGATGAGGAGCTGGAACGGAAACTATGAGCAACCGTGTGAGGGCTTTAGAGCCCCCAGTGTGGAAGCGTCCAAGTGTCATGCCGTGGGCAATGCCGGACGCGGGATTTAGTAGCAGCACCAACCATTGTAGCAGTAGCAGCCGAACACCGATTCGGTTGGGCACCAACATCACTAGCAGCAGTAGACGAGACACCAAGATGATCGGCGGCAGGCTCCCGCAACCCGCTCGCATGCTCCGCAGACAGCAGCGACTTTCTGGAAGATCACTTCTTTCGCGTCGCTTTCTCGCCAACCACCTGTCCACTACCGTACCGATCGTTCTGCTGTTGATAGTGTTCTGCAGTGATTTTGCGTATCTGAGCGGTGATAGCGGTGGAGTGCTGGCGGATGAAGTGACCACCGTTCCACCTGAAGAAACATGGACCACGTCCAGCAACGAGAACGTTGGCACAGGAGAAGCGGCTCCATTCGGTAAGTACAATGCTTGCTTCCTTTCTCCGTAGAAAGCATTTAATGTTTACGTTAATTTCGACTTGTGTTCTGTTTGTTTCTAGCACAGGAAATGATTAATGATAAGTCACATTTCACCATCTTTATCTTCCAACTATTTATCACCTTGATCCTGTCCCATCTGAAATTATTTTTCTATGTGCAACTAGACAAAGACGTCAAGAAATAAGTTGTTAGTGAATCACGATGCACGTTGTACCTCCCTCGGGATGTTTAATATGATTTATCTGTTGGTTATTTTTACTAACAAAGCTCATGAGCAACTCGATAGTCCAAGCACATTTCCTGAAAACATACAATGTATGAGTCAATTTATTCCTAGACCAGATTGATTTTGACGTGCGGTTCGTAATCTAATTTCAATTAAACCATGGATATTCATGAACAGACAGTGATTGAGAAATAAAGAAATGAGTCAGCTATTACGACCGCAATCGTGCGGTCGAAAATCGAGAGCACATTAACGAAAAAAACCAATGCATAATTTATAACTATGACTATGTATGCGGTATGAGTGTTTAGGTTGAAAAAAAAACCCCTACCAAATTAATTGTGTGTAGGAATCTTCACACTTGATGTAAATACTATCTTTTGTAATATCAACAAAAATAGTCAAACAGGCTTTTTCTTCTTCTATGGCTCAACAGCCTCGAGAGTGTTTCGACTACCATTTCTGATTTCCGTGAATTGAATCAACCCGATCGAGAGAACGGTCCGGCTACAATACCATAACTCCATAGCAGTATTACAAACAAACGGTACAAACAGCCATTCAAAGAGCACTAGCAGAAATAGTAATACTAGAAACGCCGATTAGACGGGTAACTACGCACCGGCTATATCCCGGTTGATCGATTCGAAGGTCTTCTCGTACGTAACTTCTGGTCATTCGTTCATACGTAGTGTACAAAGCCAGAAACTTGCAATTCTGTCTGATGACAAGTTAAACTACCTATATAGTTACATACAGTTCAAATTCTTCAGTTTCAGATAATTCGTATTCATTCTAATGAAAATTCGATCGCCAGAAAATGCTGTGCTGAAACATAGGCATCAGAGACAGTTATAGAAAATCGTTGTAAAAATCGGATTTTTAATATCCACACCTTGTTTTATAGAATTTTCTTATTTTTCGATGGACTTCAACTTCGACAGGTCTCGGTCTGGCAATGTCGGGCTTCCTTAAAGCGTATTTATCTGAAACTGTAGAGCAGTCTTATTGTCTGAGAAGGTACAGAACCGGATGGGATTTTGAACTGATCCTGCTGTGTCCACCACCGATCTGGCGTCGTTACCAATTATCCCAATATTTCGAGCCATTATCACAAGTCCCGATCAAAAGAGCATTTCTCTTTCAGTGATTTTTAACCATAGAAAAAGCTCGTTTGGAAATATTCTTCTATTCTATACTAAAATAGGGGAATTCTCCTAGGTGAGGCGGAAAAATTAACAACTGCCCATATGCTTTCTAACTTACGCATGTTATTCAGGTATATCATGACCGATTTGACGGTTGCTTAACCTTTGAAAAGATAACATATTTTTGTCTTCGTTTTGCATCTTTAGCTACTTATTCTAAAATAAAAATAGAAAAAAAAATCTTTAGATGCCTGCACCCCGATGTTGTGCCGGCAGTAGCTATAAAATATCGCAATATGGTCAGTGCACCATTTCATTATTTACTTTTTTAAAAAAAGACGAAGGTTGTTGTTACATGAGGTAAGTTACCAAGGTGGTAAGGAAAGTTTCTAAAAGTAGTTTGTTTTGTAAACCATTTGAAAAAAATCTCGTGCGTTAAGAGCATCTTATTATTTTGCACCCCTCTCGCTCTCGCTGAATCATAATGCTAGAAGAACCTTCCTCACTGTCCATGAGGAAGGCTGGAATGGACTTTACATGCAGTCCTATGTCATTTGCATGAAGTCACCAGGCCAGAGCATGGCGAGTTTAATTTATAGTGTATAGTCACACCAGAGCAAATCTCAGCTTGAGAATTGAAAATTATAATTTTTGATCAGTCAGCTGCTTAAAAATTATGCTTCTATATTATAAAGCTGCTAATTTATTATTATAAAAGCATTTTAACTTTATTTTTGTACTGACATTTTGTACATTTTAACCAAATTGTTCAGACGTAATGACGATCAGGTGCTATTGCTATTTACCATTTTTGGAGTTTTTTTTTATCTTTGCAATATCCGATGAGCGTGTTAGAACGAAGGCAAACTGCATTGTTTTTCAATAGGTAAAATTAGTTCATTAAACACATTTACCATACGTTTACTGTTCAATGACTGTAGGCCAATCGGTAAAGTTTTCTTTCCCTTTCGAGGTCTGTCTCGTC
This sequence comes from Anopheles culicifacies, assembly GCA_000473375.1. Lineage (NCBI taxonomy): Eukaryota > Metazoa > Arthropoda > Insecta > Diptera > Culicidae > Anopheles > Anopheles culicifacies. The sequence continues at coordinate 3,038 of AXCM01000245.1, read as the reverse complement.
TTTTTGCCATGGTTCATATTGGTCTAGGAGGATGAATGGTTGCTGGCTTTAATGATATAACTTTCACTATCAGTGCGTCCACTTCTAGCACAAAATTTGCTACTTCTGCTTGTATATGTTAGCTCAATAGGACTGTATTGCGCTGTGGTCATGGTATGACTGACTGATCATATATGCAGCATTTAAAAAAAAATCCTCGCTAGACGTGCAATGAGTCGTGATTCATAAAATTTAAAAAAATTGTTGCTATTTTTTTAGCCAACAGAGTGTGAAAAAATGTACTTCTCATAACTCACATGGTGGAAGCATAATTTTATTCATCCTTCTGTGCTTATGGACGGAATTATAAAATTGTTGCAACAAAACACGCCAAACATTTTTCATTGCAACTTCCATAATTGGGCAAAACTTTGCGAAACCTGGAACCACCACGTGTTCGCCATTTTTCCCCAGTTGAACAGCATGGAAGCAAATAAATCCGTTTAACGTTGGTGTGAGTCGGCAGATGAAGGGAAATTCATTAGAAATATGAAATAATTGCCCATGGTGCGAGACGCAAAGGAAGCACTAAGTAGGTGGAGCGGACGATAGACGCGCGATAGAAGTAACATGGGCAGAGAGCTTTCGCGTTTTCCTCAATTTACGTTAAATGTGGCATAAGCTCCGCGGTTTGCGTGTCTCGTCCACCCACAGGTGTATGCTTTGGAAGGACATAAATTTTCATCATGATGCAAACCACCTCCCTTAGTGCCATTACACCACTTGACTAGTCTCGGCATGAGTTCCGAGGCACGTTGTATCAAGCGTTCGACACGTTCGTGGACTGCAAAAGACTGGAAAGACGAGGATAACGCTAAGATTGGCAGGGTGTTGTAATTTAAAATTTTCATTCCCCTAGCGACCATGTGGTATTATCGTGCCGTACAGCGGGAAAGCCAAGAGTTTGGTGTTTCCGAATCGGTGATATCGATGGGCCCAGAATCATGTGCTATGAAAATACACCTTCCCCAAAGGCAACAGCACATTTTCTCGCACTAATCCCGCAGATGGAAAATATTTTGCAACTTAATTAGACCGATGCTTAATGCAGCAGTAAAGTGTGGTGTCCAAACGACGTCTGAAATGCCTTCACCAAACATGTGCTGGTAAATAATGTTCGAATCAACGTATCATGTGCACATCGTTAGCGTGAATATGCTTGATAACCAACCAACAACTTCATACACCGGTGAAGGTGATAAAAATGTTGTTTTATCGTTTGCATTTTGCGTTTGCTGTTGATTGGGAAAAATAACCAAACAACAACCTGCCATTTGCAAGATGAACATAACGATAGCCGTCCGTTAGCTATGCATGGCGAACTATTTGTTGCACTGCGAGTATTGCGTCAAATGTTCCAAATTGCGGCAATGATTGAACGGGGATGTGTGTGTGTTTTTTTTCAGATCAATTGTCAATTGTCCGTAGTGGTTATAACTTTGACTTCTCTGCATACGGTGTGCTGTTAATTATCAATGCAGTTTCAACAAAGGTGCGCTATAATGCTGGAAATACATTTAGAGATGCATTGCATTCAACACTAACCTTGTTACTATCGAATCGAATGGGATTGATAATTAATCGCATTTTGATATATAGTCATTAAAACTAGTACCGTAAGACCAGTGTCAGTGATGTTTTAGGAAGCGTTAAATAAAGCACAAACCGTTTTTTGTAGTTTATGCGCTATTCATCGTTTTCATTAAAATTAGAAACATACTTTCATTCAGCGTAAGGCCTCCAACAGGCAGAATCTATCGTTTTTAATCTCAGATAAACTACTTCAGATAAATACTTACGAACGATTAGAAAAATGCCTAACATATTGTAAACTGATCATTTGTGTGAATCGATATTGAATATTAAACGGAAGAAAGTCTGTTTGGACAGGTGGAATTTGTACATATTTGAATTGTTAACCATATTCCAGTGAATATCATTAATTTATTATAGGTTTACTTTACCATATCTTGCGCTTATGTGTTATACTCTTTTCTCGTTTAGTGGCATTCCGGCTTTAAGATATCTCCTGGGCAGTCCTCCTATATTTGAAAAGACCTTAAAAGAGTAATTTGGTTAAATTTTTGGTAAAGGTAAAGATACCTTTAACAACGAGCCAGGCCTTAGTATAATATGGCATATCAATAGTTGATGTATCAAAAATGAAGACACTTAAAACCAGGAACAAATGCTCGATTTTATCTAAAGCCCAGGACATATTGAGGAGAATGGAAGGGGATAGATTAATTTTTTATTTTTAGTAAGGATCGGGCAACGTTTAACACTTTGCTAGATTGAATTTGCTGCCTTCCGCGAGAGCCTTGCGAGAATGTGCAGACTTATCAGAGGAAAAGAAACACCATAAAGCGAGCATTCCAATGTTGGGTTTGAAAGCTTGGAATATAAACAAAAAGTACACAAACGGGATGTGCTCTTTCAGTGCGTAATATCATGTGTAGCGTCAACAAACGCTTCCAGTGTGAGCCAATACTGTCGAGGATTACTTTGCGATTTTTGGCACCTTCATAACCTAACTACAGGTTACAGGGCCACAGGGGATGCAAACACTTCGAAGTTTTGGGTAAAAACCCAGGTTGTGTCAGATCCCTGGTGTGAGTGGGTTTGTGTATATATGTGAATCGGATATCCACGTCAGGGTGTTAACCGATACCACCTGACCGTTTGTTTGTGTGTGTGTTTTTTTTTTTTGTTATGCGGATGAAAGGGAAATCTGGAAAGTCCGTAAAGTTAGGTTTCTTCAAAATTCCACAGATTTTCACAAGAACAGGCGAATGGTTCCCTTGAAATTTACATGAGATTACAGCTATTGCTTTTGGGGCGCGTTTGGTGTTATTCTTATTGTTTCTACTCTGCGTTTTTCATGTCCTCGGGAGATGTGTATCCAACCTCTTTGGCATCACTATTGTTACGCTTTTAAAGGTGTAAAATATTTAAAACTAGGTACCTTCATTTACCTGCCGTACCCACTTTAGACTTGT
>AXCM01000244.1:0-83399 GCA_000473375.1 Anopheles culicifacies | reverse complement strand
GAGGAGGAGGAGGAGGAGGACCGGAGGGAAGTGTGGTGAGAAGGGGGATGATGAGGGGAGCTGTAGAAGGATGGGTGGGGTAGGTGGATGGGAGGTACCAGGGTGAAGATGAGGGGTGGGATTAGTGGAGGGGAGAGGTAGGAGGAGGGGTTGGGTAGAAAGGTGGTGGGGTAGAAGGAGAGGTTGGGTTGATGGAGAAGAAGGGGATGATGAGGGGAGGAAGAAGAGGAAGGGAGGGGGTTGATGAGAGGAGGAGTAGTTCGAGGAGGGGGATGATTAGAGAGAGAATAAGGAGAGGTGTAGTAGGAGGAAGAAGAGGAGAAGAGGGAGAAGAAGAAGAAGAAAGTAAGGTTTCTTTCATCAAATAAACCTTGTAAAAAAATACGATGTAATAGAATAATACGAGGTGATCACCTGCATACAAAAATGATTACCTAGTCGACGCATACGGTACATAATAATATATTGTTCTATATTTTTTCCATTAATTGCTAAAATGGTTTTCCCTTTCTACTAGAGTCGTTTTTGGTGGTTTTAGAGTGATTGTTTGAATTTTTCTTTCTTTTGTTCCTTTGTTTCACACGATTCACTTAGAAGGCAGCAAACAATCCAATTTCATCGATTTTTGTTTTTGGTTTGGTTTTGTTTTGCACTCCGAACAAGGTGTAGATTATTAAATAATAGGACGATGCTGAACACTTGGGGTTAGTTAGGGAAGAGCGTAGAAGATGGTCGATATTTTACACGTTTGTGGGCGCATCCATTGCGCACACGATAGTCTTCATGACGGCAGCCGCTGCTAGGGAGGCATAATTTTGCCATTTGCGCGACGTCGTTCCGTCCTTGTAGTCGGCAATGCCCTTCACCAGGATGAAGCTTTCCCGGCAGTTGCCGACTACACTATCCAGTACCGAGTTCATTTCGCTGTCGGTTGCAAGCAGATGATATGCCTGGGCGTACTCCGTTCGGCCACTGTCCGAACGTATCAAATCGTACCCGGACCCGATCGGGCCGGCATGTAGACGTGTCTGGTGCGGGACGTTACCACCGCTAGCGTCCGTATCGTCCCCATCACCTTCAGGCTGTGCGATCGGATGCGCCACCTCGATCACATTCTTGTTACCGATATTCATATACAGTTTGTCCGTGTTCGGTGCCGGACGGGCAAAATCATGTTCCGCATGTCCACCTCGGCCGCTAAGCTGCTGCAGCCCTTCCTGCGCGTACTGTAGCCACGGTTTCTTCCCATCGTTGTTCTGCACAATCGTACGTGCGATCATCTGCAGCCCATCGTCGGTCGGATAGTAGCGCTTTACTTCGTTTTGGCCGCTGCTGTATACGTAACAGTACGGTTTCTGGGGATTTCCGTTGGTTGGGTTTGGTTCCTGTATGGCGGACGCGATCACGACATCACCGAGCCGAACGTGCCGCCGATAGTCGGTATAGTGTGGAATACCGCCCGCAACACCCACGATAAACACGTAGTCCACCTTTTGGAAGGTGCCGAGTAGTCGGGTCGTGGTGTTACCAGCCGCTGTCATTGCTTCCCGTGTACTACCAACCGACGGTAGCTTCGTACTAACGATCCGATGCGCACCAATATTACCAAGTGTATATACGTTTGACTCACCTAATGGGAAGAGAGAGGTAGAGGTTAGTGTTTTGGAAATTGCAATTTATCTTCTTCGCACTCTACACACAATAAGCTGGTAAAATTCACCTTAACCTCACGCAACACACAAACAAACGAAGCGACAATTACAGTCTGTACAACAAGCGGACGGAGTACGTTATTTTTGTTTTCGTGTAATGAAAATAATTAGCAAATTGTTATTTTTCATGTTGCCTGGTAATTGATTGGATTTTATGGAAAATTTGTGATTATTCTATGCATTCTGTTTATATCTAATTAAGCCAGTGATCAGAGTGTCTCAGATCAAGAAGACGTTAGTATGCCTATCGGTGCAAAAACAGTAATTTTAAAGAAAAAGAGAAAAGGGCATCATGTCGATTGTTTAACGAACTCCAATCACCAACCAACTTAAACAATCACACACAAGGATATGGAGAGTAAAATCTTCCTGAGGCACGTAGAAAGTGTGACGAACTAGTGATGGGTGAATTTGAACGAATCTTTGCATCATTATTTTCAACAAATGAATCTCATAAGTTTTTAATCTTCTGCTATAATATGGTCCGTGATCCACGACCCACTTGATTCGACTACTGTTGCCGAATGCTTCGCAGTAGAAGACTACGAATATAGGTAATGTGTTCTTGATTGCAGATGCATATGAATGGCAAATGAGTGAAAGGAGAAAACCAATCATTTCAGGATGTGTACGTGTGGAAGACCCAAATCATAATACCAAAACCGTTCCGCATAAATGAGTCGACCTGCGTTTTTTTCTGTTTTCGTTGGATATTATAGTGCGTCCAGATGAGAAAGTCTTACCGAACCGATTCTTTCTTCTGTTTTTGTGTCGTTCCGCTTCGTTAGTGGACTTATTGGAGGAAGTTCCTAATGTTAAAAGAAATGTTAACAAAAGGGTCAAAGACTATGGGGGAAGACAACGAGTTCGTTCGTTGTTGAATTGTAAACAACTTGCACACTGCAACAGGAGAGTAGTGGAAAACCGTTGACATAAAGACACAGGACCCAGGTGTGCTTATAGTCAATATAGAGATAGTTTTGTTTTTCTTTGTAGCAAATTAGAATGCAATTGTAGGATTTGTCATCCCGCTCTCGTTTGGCACTGTGCCTGACTAATACATCCATTTACTTACCTACGGTGGTGTAGCGTACGAACGTTTCTTTATTCTCCAACATGGCATCGACTGCAAGCTTTTCGCAATACTGCGCAGTTATGATGGCAATCGTTGGCTGCTTGTTCGACGCGATAGTCGGCATTTGCTTGACGATTTTGATGGCTTGGTCGTCATGGTGAATACGGGTGAATGCGTTGTATTCCATCGATTTAATGAGACCACGCTCCTTCAGCACCAGCATTATGGCAAGCACTTCCTCCTCTTCCCATCCGTAGTCCCTACGAGAGAGCAAAATGAGTCCGAATGAGAGACAGAGAGTTAGATTATGCAAGCAAAGGGGAAAAATGTCTGGTTTGCTATTCGTACTTGGCTAGATCTTCCGGCGAGATTGGGTTCGGATACGCTTGCTCGATTAGTTCAAGTATCTTCTCCGGAGTCAGTGGAACGACTTCAAACTGTTCATCCTCGAAGGACACTGGAAAGGGTGAGACAATAAGACAGAGAAAAAGATGAAAAATAGTATGTAAATATGATGCATAATTGATCTGCACCACGCTAGTCAACGTATTGTCAGTAAAAGCAAACAAAATGACACAATACAACGACGATGTGTGAGAATTTTCTTTATCAAATTTCTATCTAGTACAAATCTTATTAATATCAATTTCATATGCTAACTTGCACTACCAGAACAGAGGAAACCACATAAATGGAGAATATAGATTTATTTATTCACACTACAATCCATACACTAGAGTCATTGTGAGACGAGATTTTCAACAGTGGATTCATTAGTTTAGTATAGTTCTGGACAAATCCAACACATCAAATATGCAAGGTGGTCTACTACTATAGGCGTTGCTATACGTTTCTTATTATTGCAATATAGCAACAACAAAAATGTCAAAAACGTCAACGAAACACAATGATAAGCAAAGTTAATGGAAAACTAAATTAGAAAACAAAAATCGCAAAACAAATAATACAACAAAACGGGACGTTAACGAAACAAACAGAAAATAGGTATAACAAACAATGTTAATTCGCATGTAGATTAGGTTGACGGCCACTTCATGCGACCACCTTAAACAGTGCGTTTTGTTAGCAGCGTAAATCTGGGCGGCAATTAGGTTTAGTGGAGTAAAAGATGAAAAAGAGACCAATTGCGAACAAAAGCTTCTACATTAGTGTTCGCGGTTGTACATATCGACCCAGAGGCGCTTCATTAGTGTTTCGCCGCTAACGAAAGCGCTACCTTCCTCGCCGGTTCGCTCCCCATCCTGCTGCCGTTTACGCTGGCTGACGGGCGTAACATGAATGCTGCCGTTACTGCTACCAACCAGACCATCACCACCATCACCACCACTGCCATCGGGGAAATTTTTATGATCCCGATCGTTATTATTTGTGTCAAACTTGTGACAGTTTCCGTAACATATGATCACGTGCCCGGGACGCGCTAACAATGTTTTAATATTTTTTCGATAAGGTTTGTTTGTTTTTAGAGAATTTTGGGATTTTGAGAATTCAGAAAAAGAAATGTAAAGAATGAGATACTCCAATAGTCGTTTTGATGTACTAGTACGTAAGGCACGTGGACGTAAGGTTACTTACAGGGCCTAGATGGCGGTGCTGATGTTTGCTCCAGTATCCGTAGTTCGATCTCGATGGCCTGTATTTCGTTGTAACCTTTCTGCAGCAGTTTCATAATCTTCTTGATAAAACCGACGTAATCTGGGGAAAAATAAGAAGTTGTTTAGTGAGACAATCGGGAAGAGTGTTCCCGGAACATTGAAACTTACCACGCGGAAACTCTTTCGGGCTGACCAGCTCTCGGAAAAAGTCCTGCGCGACCTGTGCCTGTACGTCTTCCGAGGAAAGCCACGGTCGGAACCAGAACTTTATACGTCGGGATTCCTGAGAATGTTCACCACTGTTGGCGCTAACGAGAAATACCCGAAACTCTAGGCTCAGTTGAGCGGGTTCCCGCTGTCGGTTGGATAGTTCTAAATAGAGAAGTAGACGACACGACAGACGTGGATGTAAGCATCTGAGTTTTGTAAATGGCAAACTTAGAATATGGAGCAGGATACGCTATCCGTACCTTCAGCAGTTTTGTTGATGATAATGCCCCGATGATCACCACCGGCCACGTGCGTCCTTTCGCCAACTGACTGTATAAGCTTCCGCTCGATCAGCAGCACCGTGGATGTGTTGGTCTTGCCCATCGGAGTCATCACGACCTGCTCCTCGTCTGGCGTTTGGGAAGAAACTGGTGCCACGCCCGGTTCGTTACTGTTTTGCTGTGCCTTCGCCATCTGCTGGGGACGGTCGGGTTTCGGTGGTGTTGGCGGTGGTGGAGGGCGATCCAGCCGCTTCACTGTCGGAGACAGCATTGTATCCTTAACGTGTTTCGCTCGACCGGGGAATGGGAAGATTCTGCAAAAACAACCACCAAGAAGAAAAAGGTAACAAAATCAACAACAAGCGTCCATTGATCCACGAAGGTAACCTTGCCTTTCGTGACCTGGTGCGAGAATTTCTGGTTGTTTTTGCCCACCCCAAATCGTAAATCTAAAACTAAAAGAGGGCTAAAGAAATTCGCTACTTACAACCGAAACCCCGTATGCTAGTGCCACACGATGGTGAGCCCGTAGCGTTTATGTGTCCCTGTCACGAACAGTACAATCCTAGTTCCCATTTTACGACCCGTGACTATCGCTTCCGAACTATCGGGACTAGATCATTATCGAATCGGGGATCCCGGCGGGTACATCCGAAGGGTAAATAGTTGCAACTTTGGAATGGAATAAATAATCCAAAATGTGATGTGCGCTATGTCTTAATATTCTCATGACCCTGGCACGGCAACTACGGTCGATAGAAGACGCCATCGCCAAATTTGCGTTGGTTAGAAACATGTAACGCTCATTGAAATTCAACATTCATTGGAGGTGTTTTCTAATGTAATTTCAACTGAAAATCATATTGTTGTTGGGCAAGGGTTTGTTTTATGTGTACACCTACGCGCTCGGTTCTCAATCAATCAGTCAATCACAGAACCAAAACAGCATACACCAAGAATTTCTATTAAGTTTGTCATGGTGTTGGTGCATTTAAACATCGCCCCCATCTCTAGGTATTCCTGCTTGCAAACGTGGGTGCTCTCTCGCCCGTGTAAGGCGTTCCCGCCGCTTAGACGATACATTTCACTGTTTATTTTGTTTGTTTGATTATCTGAAGAAAGGTCTGTTACGGGGTATCATTGACTTGGCAGTGGTGCGGGCGCTTTTCCTTACGCCAACGGATACCGCGGCATTTGGATGCGAAAGAAAGCGTGCGAACAAAATCAATAATCTGGTTAGCATGGAGTACGTTCGTTCACCAACACCCTTATTGCTTGATGCCGAACCCTTATCATGCTGAATTGTTGACGTTGTTAAAACGATTAAATGAAGAAATTGGAGACACGTTGACTGAATAAACGAAATGACCGATCGATTATCGATTGACAGCAATTGGACCGCTCTTTGATCGTGGTGTACCTCACTTTGGAACCTGCTGGAAGTAGTGGGAAGTGCGTTGGAAAACGGATGATTCACCTTTGGATTGTTCAGGTGAGAATAATTATGAGTCATCAGAGTTTCCTCAGAGGGACAGCTGACATTTTCTAATATTCCACAACTTTCTGCCACGTTTGCCATTTTGAGGCCGAAAAGTTGCGCATGAGAATAATGCCGCTATCTATGCTGTTCCGGTTTGTGGTTGTGGTCGGAGGAAGTACCTTATCAGTGTACATTTTCACAACCCCGCGTTCTGTTCCGCATAAATGTCATGCTTGTGAGGTTCTAATTTTTTTTATGTTTTAGTGGGGAAACAATTTTCAACAATATTCCGCATCGTTATGCAACAAAGAGCTTAATGCTCCTCTTGCGTTACAGCAAATAGCCGTATTCACGTTAAACCTTTTGTTGTGGTAAATTTTGTGAAAATGGATTACATATTAGACCCACCATAAAGAGCATTGTGTGCAATGGAGATCACTCGGGATGTTGGGAATACATTGTTATGATTTTGGTTTCGGCGTCGCCCCTTTTAGCATTCCAAAAGCACCAATCTCCTATACATTATTTATGTACTTTACAGGCGGCTCTCTGGTGCGTGCTTTGTTTACCACAATAACAACAACACCAACGAAAGAGTGACGCAATCCGTGAGAATGCAGCGCAACAACACGAATGCATGTGGCATAAACACTGGCGCGGAAATATAAACATCCCAACGTGGCAGACTTGGATGCAGATGTGAATCATTCCCGGCTCAACATCTGTGGGTTAGCGGGCTGAAAGCACACGTCTAGAACGTGTCTTCCGGAAGTTCGAAACCATCAAAATGAGCACGTGATTTCATCCTTCACCTTTGCTTTTCATTCCCCTTTGAATCTCCACCGTAAACACATTGTAAGCAAACAATGGCGTTGTGCATGAATGCGTCATCCGGAGTTGCAAGCGAACGGAGGACACCTGTATGACCTCGTTCGTTACAGGTTGTGTCAGTTGAAGATCACACAATCACAAAAATTCAATAAATTCCCTTCCAATTGCAAGTCAACCACCAGCGCGAGCTGGTATCTCAATTGAAGATCTGGCTCAATATCGTGCTAGGTTCCGAATATCTAGAACCTAACCTTCTACCATTTAACGTCATACGTCATTACGCGTTAATGAATATTCCCCGTCCATATATTCAAATTCCAGCAGGCAGGTTGAGTGCTGCAGCAAGGGTGCAAAACACTATGCTCCGGTGGTAATGATTCAGCAAAGTGGTTCGTTTCTGCTAATGACATCATCTTCCCGTTCGTCCGTGGCACGAGTTCACTATCGCGAGCTACCGCGCAGATACAGTAACGACAACTCGCAGCGACAACAATATCAATAAACGACACATTTGGCGGACAACAAATGGTAAACCTGCGATACGAGGCAACGTGGGGCCTATAGCTGCCAATAGAGAGTCACCACATATTCAGAATAAGGGTGATTTGAATTTAAATGTACCCGTAGCAGAGCTGGGAGAATGGCGTACGGAACTGTACCGGACGACCTTGCATGCTAACCGGTGGTGTTGGTGCTGTTGGTTTTTCTTCCGATTAATTTACGTACTTGCGCCGATTTTGCCTGGTTGGAGAACGTTACCGCCGCTCCTATTGACTCGAGTTTTGCACTGCTGGTTGCGTTTAACGATTAATGGCGGTTTGGCTGATGTAAACAATATCCAATGCCAAACTGCATCCATAAGCAGTGGGGAGTTTTTCCTCCTAATGCCCGCCCGTAATAAGGGGGAGCGTAATAATTGATCCCGTGCTGATGATGGTTGCACGTTCGGTCGAGTGTGTTTAGATAATTTTCCCAGACCCAGACCAGTGGTCCACCGACCGTATCGTATTGTATCATTTACGTAATCGGAAAACCGACTGTGCTCAGCAGTTAATAGGTTGCTTCTCGAATGGATCTCCTCGGTTATTCCAGGGGAGATGGAATATGAAACGAGGTGTGTGAGTGTGAGGTGATGCTGGACATGAATCTGTGCTACCAGACGTTTTGTTTGGCTCTCCAATAAAAGCACTGCTAATTCAATGAAGAATGCAGATGGTCAGATCACTACAGTGACTCGTTTAAGGTGGAGGGGTTAAGAAATATTTGGATTCTGCAGTTCTTCTGTTTAATGGAAGATACGACTTTTAGCTAAGAGTCTAGATTATTGCAGGTAGAGAGTCCAGCTAAATAATGGACTCTTTCAAAAGATGACACTAAATTTGCTGGAATGAAAGCGATGAAACTTATCTAGAGCTCTCATTTGTCTTTGAGAATCAACAAGTGTATAGAAAACATCTCTTGTGCAGAGTATGGAAAGATGAGAATATTCAATCAACATAAACACGCTTTGTCATATGTGGGGATTCCTCTCAATCTCATTAACAAACGTTTAGGGCAATATCTGGAACAGACGACTTGTAGGACGTTATGTGCAACACGGCAAACCTTAAAATGCCCGGATATCATCACCCCCGGGTTGGTGTGTGACGCATATCTTCATGTTGATCGTTGCATGCCATCCAGCATGACACACCGACACGCTTTCCAGCCGAAATTGAAATGGAGGTCTGCAGTCCCGGTTGATTGGTTGATTGGTCTCATGGCACCCGGGTTGACAAGCACTGGCAAGTCTGTAACTTACGAGTAGTACGACTCCATCAGTATTCCAAAGCGATAACGAACGTTCCGTTTCGTTTCTTCGTAATTTTATCTCACTTTCTCTAGGGGTTGGTTTACTGTTTGCCGGCATTTATGTACTTCAGGACTTATCATCTGGGGCTGGGTGTCAGCGCTGGCTCGCTCGTGCTTTGCGTAAAGGGCAAACAGCAAATAGAGCAACAAACAACTTTTGCAACCGAAAACTGCGATACGGGCACGTTTCGGGGCATGTAATCGGTGCATTCCCGGAACTCGTCTGGTGATAACTTCCCAATCGCATGCATGCGCTCTGCTCATTTTAAAAATGCGTTCTTAAGAGCTAGAAATGAACGTCCTACTTGGGCCGTCTAGCTCGTGGTCCGAATATGTATTTTTTTTATTTTACTCTTACGATTGAAATTGGCCTCAAAAATGTGAGATGCAAAAAAAAAACAAACAAGCAGCCTGCTGGTGTTTTGATTGCGCTAGGAAAAGTGCACCATGTGCTCTAAAAATAAATCACCTTCACTCTTGTTTCTGGCATTTTCAGTGTGGAGAAGAGAGAAGCAGGAGGCAAAAAAAACGTTAAAACGCCACCCTCAAAATGAACAGTGAAATTGGAGAAGTAAAAATTTCCCGAACCGTGTGTCCGTTCATTCTTCCTTGTAAACGGCCACTTACTGGCTTCCTTGTATTGGGCTTCCTTGGCCGTTCATTCTTCCTTGTAAACTGCTTCCAAAAAATTACCACAAAGAAACACCCGAAAAGAAGAACGCGACAAAAAAACAAACGTTTGTGCATTTACGATTGTAGTGCGCACGTCGCTTGCATCTTTTGCCCCTTGTGCTCTGTGGTAGTTGTGTTGTGCACTTTTTGGAAGCGCGGGAATAAATCTTTTCAAGAAGGGAACAGAAGCCCACACCGTATAGTGTACGGCGACAACAACGCGAGGGCTTGTTCACCCTTCGTGTAAGTAAAAATGAAACGCACCCCTTACCCTTAATTTTCAACCGGTAGACAGGGTGTGCAATAGTGTGCGAGGATTAAAGTATTGATCTCAACTGCACTTATCGCTTCGTGGCTCTAGGCTGATACTAGATAAGCGATGAATGCAGATTAGCTGTAAATCGGCCTCGAAAAATTTACACCGGACGCACACACTCGCTCGATAACATATTTACGTCTGTCACTGTGTTCACGAAAATCACGATGCCACAAAACACCTCTTAAACCGGACCGAAGGTTACGCGGCAGCGGCTTCTTACCGAAATCTACGTCAAAAAAACACCGGAACCGGAGATGTTTGTTTGTGTTTTTGCTGGATTGGCACTGGCACTTGCAAATGCGTGGAATCGCGGAATCGATAGACGCTCAGGAGATCGGCTTTACCTTCTAACGAACGCACCACTAGACTGTTGACAACAGCCTGCGTAGCGGCCGTGTTTTGCTGCCGCAACAGCATCGTGTTAGCTTGCTCTTGCTATCTCGTTCCATCTTCGAACTGACGACAGTGACTGCTGTTTCGGCTGCGCGTAGGCACTCACACCAACGTCCCGAGCATGTCGAGACTAGGGCAGGGATCGACAATCTTTGAACATATTTTTGTAAATTTCGTCGCCGATTTAAAAATGCCTATCCTTGAGAATAAAGGCTTAACTATTTTCCACAAGAGTGATCCTATTAATATGTACAGATTTTATCATGGTATTTTCTTCCCTGTCCACTCATTGAAATCCCTGTCATGATCCTTGTGTGTTCCAAGACACCATCCACCAGTTATGCTGCAATTTTGTTAAATCTGTTTTATATGTACAATTCCTGATCCAATGATGCTAATACTAATAAGCCGTAACTTCTCTAGCTGATGCTCGACTAAATCAAGTGTGCACTCGGGTGAGGTTTTGCCGAGCCCTGTGCTGTAACAGATCGTGCGTCTCCATCCATATCTCATGGAATGAGTAACGTTCGTACGTGTCAGCGAGTGGTGCGTAAAACCACAAATACAAACGCACTCAAAGATCATATGTGATGGAAGAGAGAGTGCTACGATAAGGCTCCTTCCCTGTTTAACGCTTTCAACAAACGATACAGTCTGTCGTCATTGAAGGACGGGGTTGTTTTTTCTCTCTTCCGGCTAAGCCTACCTACAAAGAGTTTTATTGTATGAGCTCATACGATACGGTTTTTTGGGTTTCCCTTTCGACGGCGTCATTCATCTGTTTTTTTTCTTTTTCAGAGCAGCATTAAAGAATTGCGTCATCTTTTCGCACTTGATGACGGAAGTAGCAGCATCCACGAAAGGAATGGGCCGAGAAGCATTAAAAGCACGTTGCATATTGAATTGCTCGTACCACTCTGCGGAGGCGAAATGACTCATTTGCGGCTTCTACGATGACGATCATACATAAATTGTACAACGCTCTTGCAGAGACGACGTACTGACCTCATTCTGTGCTGTCTAGCCCATTCGTGGGTTTTTTTGCAGTTGCCACCTCTTCCTCTGTGGGCATGGAGAAATTTAATGTGCATATAAATTATGCTATCATTAAGCCATTAAATCGGAAACTCTCTTTCTCTCTCTCTCGCAGGTACACTACTTGCACAAGAAATCTGTACAGACACATTTGTTTGTGTTCCGTTAATGTGATACATTGCTAAAAAAAAAGATAAATTATAAAATGAAAGCTAACGACTATGTCGTTCACAGACTGCAAGGAAGAATATACATATATCGTTTATTGAAACGGTTATATTCCAGCTTCAAAGTTTAAATAACTTCAGCAGTAAGCATTAGATTGCGTTGTTTTAATTACTTCATACCTCATGTTAGTGTGCTTTTGTTTGTTTTAGAATGACATGATGACTAAATGGCGATTGTTTCCGCCGCATATCGAACTACCCTGGAATATTATGAGTAACGTCTGTTTTGTATGTTGAGTAATGTTAATAAATTATACACGGCACGCGTGGATGTCTGATATCATAGATCCATCCATTCCGCCTTAATGCGGTCGCATCATTGTGTTTCATATGAGCGGAGTGCTGGTAAGCGATGTAAGCGACGTGTTGTTCTGCGGCACCGGTGACTTTTTGTCCTTCTCGTCGAACTCATCCGTCTGGTTCATCTTCAGCTCGTACAGTACCGCGTTCAGCTTGTTCCACTCGTCCATGCGCGGGTTGGCGAGATTATCCGCCACGTCGTACACGTAGATTCGACCGGCCTCATCACCTACCGTCACGTGCAATCCGGATGGTGTCCAGGATACCCGATTCAATGCCGGCTGACCGTCGACGGTTATCGAGGCAGTCGGTACCTCTGTGTCTTGATTGAGGTTCCACAAATCGAGCCGACCGCTACCATCCACACCTGCGAACAGTGCGGGATGGATCGGCGACCAGGCAACGTCCATCACGTAGTCCGAGTTGTCCTCGAACGAGTAGAGTGGTTTGTTATCCTTCAGACTCCACAGCTTGATCGTCCAATCGATCGAGGAGGTAAGGAACAGGTGTCCAAAGTCGGGTGACGATTGGTTGTGGTGCGCCGAAATGCCAGTAACCGGACCGAGATGCTTCTCGTACGTTTCACCAATGCCCGACCGGTTACCATGCCGGCTGGCCGAGTAAACGTAACCATCTTCGCCACCCAGCACGAAGTTGTTCACCTCGTTGTGCGGGAACGCCATACAGGTTACGGATATGGCCTTCGACTGACGGTGCTGCAGTTCCAGCACATCCTGTGGCTGTGACAGCATATCCAAACTCCACGAGCACAACTTGCCATCCGAGCTGATCGAGATGACGTTGTGAGCGTTCTGCGTACCTACCATCGACAGACAGTAAACGGGTTGCTGTTGAAGAAGAACAAGAAGCAGTTGGCGAATGTGTAAACAAAGCCCGTACACTTCTGCAGCTGACAACTTTTCAGCAAGGGACCTACCGTATGAGCGTTAGCGCTGAGCGGTGTTCGGTGAATCGGAGTACGCTTCTGTACCCGATTATCCCACAGCACAATTTGACCCGAGTAGGTACCGCCAAGGATCAGGTTCGGGTGGAACTTTGCGAAACAGGTCGACATGACGGCACTTTGACAGTGGAATACCTCCTCGGGCGTTTGTTTCTTGAACTTGGTGTTCCACACAACCACCACACCGTCCGGTTCATTCGGTGTTTCCTCGTTGCTGTGGTAAGATGCAACCATCAGCTCAGGGTGATGCGTTGACCAGTCAAACGATGTCACGCATCGATTCTTCGACCAGCGGTCACAGTAGAACGTGCGATTCAGCGACAGTCGAGCATGGGATTTTTCATCACTAAAAACATTCATTTTCCATCAGTCTCACAGATTTCGGTAGTAATGTTAACACAAAGCACACTTACTTCATGTCGTCCGCCTCACCGTCACCGATGTAGTCTGTGTAGATGTCCACCGTTTCGGACAGCGCCCGTTCCATTACCTTGCCGGCCCGCAATATGAACCGCTGGAAGTCTTCCGAAAGTATGATCATCTGTTTCTGCTCTGCGGAAAGCTCTTTCACTGTGTTTGGTGCAATAAATCGTCTCATTAGTGGATTCCGCGCTGTAGATACAGGGAATGTAGTGCGCCATTGCTTCGAACGCTTACCTTCCTTCAGGTCTTCCTTCTTTTGCTCCTGGGGCGTAATGGCCGGTGCTACCTCCTTAACTGTCGGTAAACCGTGGGGCAGAATACCAGGCGGCAGCTTCGAGTGGAACCCATGGTCGATATGGGTGAGGGAGCTTTCCTCATCGTCACCTTGACCGTCCCCAAAAGTAAGCACTGTATGAGTAAAACTGTTTCTGATCTAGTATGGTCTGAGACACGCAACGCAACTAATAAAACCTTAAAAACTAAAGTATGAACTAATCTTAAGAGCAAAAAAAGATATAACCACAAACATGCATAATCCCCTTCCTTTATATATCTCTCTCACTCTCTCTCTCTCTCTCTCTCTCTCTCTCTCTCTCTCTATTCCCCTTCTCTCTACATCACTCCCGACAGCTCTGTGTGATAATTTGTTTGCACTATAATTGCATTCTCGGTCACGTTCGCATACCTTTGCACTAAAACCATTTAAATAAGATTCGAAAATAAGAGCAGCACAATACAGTTTAAGCAATTGCAATCACATTCACTTTGCTAGGTGTGACAATTCTTTAAGAACACATATGTACAAATAGATTGCACTAGCACGCTATTGCTGCAATAAAACATAGCCCGAACAATATTAAATAAATAAAAAAAAAAACAAAACAAAATCACAGTTCGATGCCATTTCAGAGTTGCCCTTAAAAAGGGAAAGTAATAAGTGTACACAGAGAGCAGAGTATCAAGTGTCAAGAAATCGAAAGGGGAAAGATAAAAAGAGGAAAGATAGTGAGAAAAGAGGGAAAAAGATGGATATGGATAGATAGACATCGTGTAAATCGATTCGTTGGATGGATAGTGCAAACGAACTAACGAGCGAGTGTCCAGAAGTTGATTCACGTTAAAAAATTGAAACATTTGATACAACGTTCGAGGTGACTATGACTATGACAGAGAGTACAGCTAGCGAATGCAGAGACTGTACTGCAACCAAAAATTCAAGCACAAATCGTGGGATCGAAGCGAAAATCAGCTATTGGCAATAGGAGTAATGGGTGTCGGCATAGTGGCCATAGTGAGGAGGTTATTTACACATGAGCGAGGCGCCAACTATGGACGTGTGATTGAAACAAAGAAAGGAATAAAAATGCTGCCATTCACACGTTAATTAGGGAGAAGCTAATGCATTAAACGTTTGTATACTGCATTCCAATGGATATCGCTGATACGCTGGGAAGAATGGGCTTGGTTGATGGTGGCGGTAAAAGATAGTGTTGGAAGTGATAGTAGTAACAGTAGTAGTAATAGTAGTAACAGCAGTAGTAACACATTAGTTATAAATGAGGGGGTATAGATTAATTGAAAATGGTCTTGAAAAAAAATCGTTCCTCGATAAATTGCTTTTTGTGTTTTTGAAATTGAATTCGCGTATCGATCAGAGAACTAAGAGCAAACATGTACTCCCCTGGATAGACAGGCCGGTGTCACTCCAGCAGCTGTGGAGTGTTATTCAGTATAGATATACGGTATAATATGGTACTATTTCTCCACCCATTTTTTGCAGGATATTAAAGACAGTGAAACAGACAGATAGCAAGAGGGATAGACGAGATAAAGGGGAATAGACGGATACAGACAGAAAAGATGGCAGAGATAGAACTTTAGCGAACAACGGCATGTTGCTCATTTAGCCCATTACATTTAAGAGCACGAAGGGAACACACACAGAGATGGTGCAGTTAACATCACATTAGTTAATACCCCTAATAGCTAGAATGGTAGTAGATATGTGAAATGTTCCCGTCCTAGCATGATGCAATGAAACCATCGTTTTGATCATTTTATGAAGTAACGATAGGGGAATTTTAAGAGCATGATGGTAACACAACTAATACTTTCCGTCCATTTGGTATAAGTAAGCTGAAGGATGAGCAAATGGTGCTGGTTGGACTAACATACAGAGTAAACGGTTAATGCGGTTGAGAAATAAACACCGAAACTAGTACCATTCCAAAACTACAAAGGACACGCTGACATCGTTAGTACCTTCCTTAAGGAGTTAAACCGACGTAGATGCAGTTAGCGATGAATTTGATTGTGCATTACAGGTTAATTTGGCTACTCGAACAGAAGTTGGTTAGTTTTGGAGAAGAAGAAAACAAAACACCACAACAATAGCATTCCCAACAAGTGTTCGCAGGATTGTCGCATACATCACAACCACGATCGGTACTTCTGATTGCAATTTAGAAAAAAGGACGTAAGACGTAGATAGGTGAAGAAAGGGTTTTTGGTGTACTACAACTTCCCTTAGACAGGTGTCAGCTGTATTATTAAAACAGACAGGAAGACAGTAGGGGAGTATTACACCTATGCATAAAGTGTCAACAAAGGATAATTAAAGGTAATAAGCACCACTAGAGTACAGGAAATAGAGAAAGAGCGAAAGTGTGTGTGAGAGAGAGAGATTAAGTTTGAGAGCATGGATTAAAAAAGAAACAAAAAACGAATGTTCACGATGAGGCTACTCATCCGTTGGATACTTGTGTCGCAGTGTTGTCTAGATACACTGACGAAAACAAAACATTATAAGGCATCTAAATGCATATTGTTCAATGCAACAAAAATCGCTTGCAAAAAAAGACTAGGCTACCTTACAAAAACAAACCTGTGCAGTAATAAGAGTTTAACAACAAATTAACAAAAAAACTACCTTACGCATCGCGTATAACAAAATACAGGTAATAAAGAGCGGAAAACAACCATCAGGAAGCAACAAAGCCACTGAAAGCTTCAGGAGCATAGGAAAAAACAACCTGGCTACGGATTTAAGTTTTGTGTGTGTGTGTATAATTGGCAAAAAAAGAAAGTACCGAATATGTAGGGAAAATCTATTAACAACATGGTAACAACATAGAACCCAACTATGTGGCGTATATAGAGAATGGAAAAAAGTCTAACGAAAAAAAAACGTAAAAAGAAATTGCGCATTTGCAATACAGATAACAATAAAAAAGGAAACAAAAACAAAAGAGAGCAGATTAATTTGTTTGTTATGGCAAAAACCTACCTGTAAACTCATCCTCCCACTCTAAACCGGGGTTAAGATTGTATTCATCTTGAAATGGGAAAAAAATCTAACTTAAACTTTTGTGTATCTGAAGTTTGTGGTTTAGGTTTCATTGTTGTTGTTGTTGTTGTTGTATTGGTTTAAAAAAGAACAGCATAGAACATGTGTTTAAATGGGGTTGTAAGAGCGTATGTAGTAGGATACTACTTCAAGTGCTCTCATAGTGTAGAACACATGCAAACGCTTTTGAACTATCGTTAAGGCTCATTAAGGCGGATTGTACACTGAACGCAGGTAATTATGAGAAAATGACAGTGTGCGCTGTATGGTATTGATTCGGTAATAATGTTTAAAAGTTGGGCGAGCATAACGTTGTATGCGAAAGAACGCAGCCACATCGTTTCTGTTTCTCGTTTGTTTCGGGGTTGGTTGGTTGGTTGGTTAAAAGAGAGGAAGGGAGCTGTTTGTGGGGGGAATATAAAAGATGTTTGTGCAGTGCTCGGAATGCACACGCGAAAATGTTCAAAGGGAAATATAAAAGACGTGATCGATATTCTACTACCGCTGTACGTGGATCAAACTGGGAACACCCTTATCAGCAGTTGAAGCTATTTTTCGTTAACGGAAGCGAAACTACTTACTGATCGGAATAAGAGGTAAGTGCAGAGAGGGTGTGGGGATGGGAGCGGGAGTTCTAGTTATCCAGAACGTTCAACTATTCGTTGACAGAGATAGAGACATTGAATGTACCGAGAGATGCAACCTAGCGTGTACGTAAATCGAACACTACTAAAGCTATACAATAAAGCTATCCTTATCCTTAAACTTCCACCGAAATATTAATCTTACACATTCCACACAGCACCTGGAACTGTACTACTTAGATGAAGGATGTTTGTTGGCGGTATACTTTTGTTTCTTACGTACGAAAAGTGACTACAATGGAGCTGCTAAATACTAAAATGGAAATGGTACGGAACACCTACGGAAGCCTTCAGAGTATTGAGGGTACAAAATTTGTTCAGAATTTGACTATTCTGCGTCATTGTATTTCGTACGGTTAAACTAATTCGCCATTTTATATGATACCGGAAATAGCATGAGAACACCGATATGACGTGCAAGGGTAAACAATGAATGAGATCAGCTCCAGCCCCGAAACGATGCCGACAGGCTGCGTTCTTTAAATGTGAGGTAAATCAGTAAATCAGTGTCAAAGCATATTGGCTTTGTACAGACGATAAAAAGCTGCTACACGCTTTTAGTTAGCTTTTAGTCCTTTGTATTGTGAGCTTAAGTTTTTTGTAGCTGAAATAGCTGAAGAACATGGAGTGTAAGGTTATTAGGTAAAACATATGCTGCCAAAATTATTTCACTCCCAACAGACTTGATAATGTTACCAAGTTATATAGGTAACCTGTTTCTGGGTATATTACACTACATATGTAGTGGATTTATAAATTAAAAAGCGAATAGCAGCTGCTAACACATGCAACTGTAAGGTTAACAAAACTAAAACTCTCTAAAAAAATCTATACGACTCATTCATCGACAGAAGCGCGTAGATATTCTATCGTCTATACAAAGCCTTAAAGTAAAAGATTAGGTTAAAATACAAAAAAAAAACGAACAAATGTTGCAAGAGTAAAAAGAAACTATCCAAAACGGAGCCCTTTTGTCAACAGTACACATAAAACAAAGGGGAACAGTGTAAATAAACACTTTGCATGCATTTTGCCTCTTTTTTATTATCCGCACAGATAACATAATGGGTAAAACAAAACAAAAGGAAAAGGAAACATGAAACGATAACAAATATAAACTACCATGTTTTGCTTTTCAAAGAGTTATAAAACCAACAACTGATGTGAAGTTTTAAATTTATCATTCTGTGGTGAAATGGTAAAGGTATTGCGAAATGTATGTAAAAATAAAATAAATAAGAAACGAACAGGAACGGTACGATTAAACGCAGAATAAATCCCGAAATAAACAAACAATTACACTTAAAAGATGTAAGTGGAATAAATAGAAGAAAGATAGAAAAATAGGGAACAAATGGGTGGAGAAACTAAGGTTGTACTAACGCGCAAAAGATTGTTTTGGGCTTTTTTTGTTTTTTGATGATTTCATTGAAAAAGAAAACTTCTCACCAGACAGGGAGTAAATGAAGCAAATGGATTTCAAATTAAATTTTAATTAAACATTAACGTAATAGCTTAATGGCCAAGTTTGAAAAGGAACATAAAAATGATATTGATGAGAAGAGAGACAAACTTAAGTATTCGTTGCTATTGGCATGATCGGGTGAGGTAGATGAAAACTTAGTAGTTTATAAGATTTTTTGTAATGGACGAATAAATGGCATAAATAATAATCATCTAAGTAAGTAGAGTAGAAACAAAACTTGTACAACGTAATGTAGAGTTATAGAAGTAATGATTTACTCGCATGATATAAATATTCCATTTGATGAGTTTCACTATTCGATCATTAATTGTTTCTAGCAATTTCAAAGTGCATCCTTTTCTCTTTATGCAAAGGCAATCTGAACGGATGCGCATGCTTCCAAAGGCATTCAAACAACTCTCACAATTACACGGATATTGGATCGATAATTGGATAGCCTCCAAAGAAAAGATATACCAAATCTAACAAATGTAGCTTCTAAACCTACCTCAACGGTAGGAATAATTGGTGTAATTAAATGGCTTTTACTTTGACTAAACTAGCATAGTGCCTAAAGTGAATGATCGAAATAGAACGAAACGCATCAAATGTACAACTGACATTCATCGCTGCGATGAGATGACGGTTGTTAGGAGCTTAAAAAGCCTCAAATTTCCAGAAATATAGGTTTACTTTGTTCGCAAAATTAACTAGTAAATACAACCAAAAGACAGTTATGAAAGATTTGAAACGGATTACTCACCGTAATAATCGGTTGCGTGGGCTGCAGATCGTATCGCGTGCACAGCGGTTCGTCCGTGAATTTTGTCATGCCAGGAAACAGATGCAGTTGCGTTCCGTTAAAGAACAACACCGGAAACGAGGGGTTGGGAAAAAGAGCAGTAGTTAGTTTCACTCTAGAAAATATGTTGCTTTTTATGTTGCTATCGCTGCGAGAGCTCTGAGCGTCTGTCATATAAACAGTACGGAAACAGTGAACGATACAAGCTAAAGAAATTTTTAAATAGAGACAGAGGGAGTTCCAGAGATCTATACAAAATGGCAGAAATGTTTTTTTTTCGTATGTGTGTAAATGGCTAATTAATACTAAACTATAAGAAAGAGATCAAACACAAAGCTATAGCTAAAGCCAATTCCCTGCACACAAAGAGAGAAAACAATAAAAACAAAACACTAACGAGCAAACCAAAGTAAGCATAGGAAGAACTGAGGACGTGTAAAAGCAGCAGGTTTTCACGACAATTTCGATACCGATAAGTTTTTTGTTCGTCTAGCTGTTCATTTTGGTTCAACAGTGTATTACAAGTACTGATATTTCGGCAATCAAGCTAAATCAATTTATCGGTATGTTGTGGTACGATAGATGCTCTTGGTACACATCGATATCATGCTTTACCTTTACGCGGTCTCCACCAATCCTCCATATATCCTGATAGAGGTGAGGAATGGCAAGAAAAAACTGTATTTGTTATTTTATTTCAATAAATGTTCCTCCGGAAGTGGCGGGTTTGAGGGGTTGGTAAGTTTTTGGAAAGCTTTGCGAAGCGCTTTTTCTTTTGGGGAACATTTAGAAGACGGGGAGGGGACATAGGGCGAGAACGAATCCGGCATACGGTGCTGTATTAAATGGGTTGTTTTTGTTTTTGTACTAAATTAACATGATAGGTTTCGGAAACCATTTCATATGCTTTTAGGTAAATCTTTCTCTTTGCTGGTCAATCGATCGATAATTTGCATTTGCACTATCGCATGACTAGCAAACGGTCGGAAAGCTTTTTCATCATACTATTCAAACACGTTTCAGTGCCGGCACGACAGAGAGGAAGAGAACACTTGCTATCCTAGTTTTTGCAACTGACACGCTCCTATGAGAGATGCGAGATTATGGCTAGGAGACGTATTATTCGTCTCGCAGAATGGTTTATGGTTTTCTGTACAAGATATGAGTCAATCTGATAGAGAATGAAACAAGATTCCAATACACTTACCGTCGCGCTCATGACCACCGGAACTGTTCGTTTGCGTCTGTTTCGAGTAAACGACCGTTTCCTTCGGAGGAATGTTGGTAGCTTGTACCGCCACCAGACACAAGTTGACCGGCTTTTTGCGATAACTGTCGGTATGGATGGAAAACGCTGTAGCAAGTATGCGATATTAACATCATGTAAAACATTCACCTTTGTCCATTGATGCTGGGTTGCAGGCTTGCGTCGGGCGTGTGGGTGGTTGATTGATCGGATGTGGCTGAATTCACCGAGGATAATGATGACAGTACTTCGGATACTGGGGCCACACCCAGCGAGGAGAGCATCTCATCCAGATCTCTACAAAGTCGTATGTTTAATCGAAACTGTTTTTTGCTTCGATGCGGTTTGATATTTCATTTTCAACTTACTTTCGTGTGCTAGTTTCCGAATGACCCAGCTTCCCGGCTGCCTCTTCCAGATCTTTCTGCTCTTTTTCCTTCCTCCTGCGGTCCTTCTCTTCGCGGAGGGCCTGCAGTTTGGCCTTCTTCCGCTCCAGTTCCGCCTTTCGGTTCATCTTGGAAAGTTTCGCGAGTTGCTCTAATTGCTCCAGCTTTCACAGCTGCAACAGGAGGGATGGAATGAACAACCAGAAAAAAGATGATTGAAAAATATATTCGCGTATGACACAATATGAAGCAAAGAGAAAAAAAAACGATATAAAACCAATGCCAACAAACAAAAAGTAACTGCTCTGGTGTAGAAGAGTGTCTTCCGAAATATGACGTCATTTTGCAACATTTTTTTCGTCGGTGTTAAAGCAGAATAGCATAGATTAGTGTGTACTACAGAAAGCGTGCGGATAAAACAGCAAACATTAGCTCTGGTTTAATTTTTTTTAACGAAGCAATTAGTTTGGATAACTTTGCTTTCGATTTTGTTACTGGGACTCACTTTTTCTGTTCCACCCCGAGAGAAGAATTATAAATATGGATTTTCAATCTTTGGTAAGTATTTGCTTTGGTTAGAGTACAAGCAGTTCGTACGCAGTAGTACAGTTATGGAAGAAATAGTTATATATCTTTCTCGCTTTCTCTACCATCGTGCTACGGCGAAGGTGCCAACTTGCCACCTCAGTACGTGTAGTGAGATGCTACGAATTTTTAGGTGGTCAAAACTTTTTCCACAACCCGTATGCTGATGTTATTAACATTCCACTGCGATGATAGAAGAAGGTGACACATTCGTTGATTGATTCGAAGGAATACACGCAACACAAAAATGATTTCGGTGCATGGGGCGTTTTGCGGTAGAACAATATGTGGGTACGCTACACGGATGGAAGGGTTTGTTGGATCGGAGAGAATGGATGATGCTGTTGATTGTTAGTTCACTACAACAATTTATGATACTGCTCCGGTTTGGTAGTTGAAAAATATGTTTTAATACCCGAGCTGTGAAGTAATTTATCACTTCTTTCTCCTTTTTTCACGTCCGCACTCTACAGGAACGGTACCAACACAAACACATTCACCTGCTCACTCAGTGAAATTTTGATTGCACCTACGGATAATCGGGCAACACGAACTAAACGCTTACCGAAGTTGACGTTTATGGAATGTGTTTATATTACCCGCTTTAATGTATACATAGATTAACATATCAATTTAATGATTAAATTTGTGATCCAGCAACGAAACTGGATAAAAAAAACTCAAGGATTAATTATATCAAATAATGTAATTACAAAGTTTACACCAAAAATTTTTTCCGTTCGATGCAACGGTTGAAATTTTTGTGATCAAATGAAATATTTCAGTTTTGAGTGAAATATACCATGATCACCGAAATGACGTGCGCAACCGTTTTCTGTGTTTCGATGGTAACATGTTTATTGTCTTAAAATATTATTCCACAATGCACAAGGCTCCAGAAAGACTGTTTTGTGTTTTTACTTTGTTGTTCAACTACCAGTACTATTAATTATTTAGCTAAATAAAGCATAGGTTATCTAGTTAAAGTTTTACATAGTAACAAACGTGCAAACTGGCGGGCAAAAGCATGGCACAGTTAAAGTCATCCTCCTCGAACGAAGCGAAAAGCGACACATATTCGAAGCACAACTTCGAGCCAGACGATGAGGAGGTAGCGATGATATTTGGATTTGAGGAAAATGATGCCCGTCAAAAGCTGCACAATTTCCCAAAATGTTCTCGCTTGGTGATCAGGTAGGATGAGGCACGTCGAGCGATTGTACCAACTCCACAATTTACCAATTTTGGAACCCGTACAGTCCCGACCTGCAGGCTGAGCTGGGAATGGAGATCGGTACCACCGTCAGTGTGGAGCACCCGTGGAAGGAGATCAAGAAGGAGATGCTGGAAGATCACCTACCCGGTAAAACGAAGGTGCAGCGGCAGTTAAAGGATAAGTTGAAGGACATGGAGCCGGGCAAGCTGATACTGGTGGGTTATCTGCCCGACCAGAGCACCGAGGAGGAGGACCTGTTCGCAGTGTTTACGGACAATCGGGAAACGCGCGAAGCCCGCGAGCTGATCCGTCGCTTGGAGTTGGTCGAACGTCTTTCAGCGGCAGCAGCAATGAGGAAGAAGCCACGTCGATGGCAGTCACGTGGCAGTGAGCAGGATGTGGAAAACTTCATTCCACAGAAGCGCACGAACGTAGTGAACGTGGAGTCACAAAGCATCTACCCAGCGCAACGCGTAGGTTCGTACCGCTTTCAGCTGCGGATGGTTGGGGATGCACGGGATGGGTACGTGGAGCTCGTACCAAAAACTATCTTCCGAAACATTGTACGCAAATCGATCGACTTTGGTGTGCAGCTACGCCCACAGAAAGTGCACAAGTACCAGCAGACAGATCCAACGTTTCCCACAAACGCCTGGTCGCAGTATCTGTACGAGATTGGTAACGAGCCAAAGAAGGCAACCGTGACATCGATGTCAACGGCGATGGTGAGCGCAGGGCCCGGGTCTGGTGGCCAGCCAATTTCCCCAAGTGATCATGTAGAGCAACTGCTGCATACGTTGGAATTCAACCAGATCGATATGTATCGGAACGACTATCCCATCATTTCGCGACATAAGTCCATTACCAAGTATGAAACACCGGTGGTGGAGGAAACGATGTGCTTTATGGATCGATCCACCTGCGCCAACAGACATGTGTCCGCCATTGAGTGGCATCCTCAGCTGACGGGTACGTTTGTAGCCGCCTACGTTCACCACATTCCAAGCGTACTGATGGCGGTCCCGAGATCCGGAACTACAACCAACGGACCGGAGGGTTTGCCCGGAATGCGGACAGTACCCTCGGGTGCAACGGTTACTGCCGGCGGCAGGGAAGATGCGGTTAATCGACTCGTTTTCGAGAAATGTCCCGTGCTGGCGTGGAACTGCGAGGAATCGCTTGTACCAAAGCTTTGGCTAGACTCACCGCGTGAGGTGACAGCTCTCTCCTTCTGTCCGTACGATGGCCGATTACTTGTTGGAGGTCTTTCCAGCGGTCAGCTCGCTATATGGGAGCTAACGGACGGTCAGCTAGAACACACCGGACCAAGGATGGCGGGTCGGGAAACTAAACAACATGGACAGCATCCAACCCCAGAAATGTATCGA
Organism: Anopheles culicifacies; assembly: GCA_000473375.1. Lineage (NCBI taxonomy): Eukaryota > Metazoa > Arthropoda > Insecta > Diptera > Culicidae > Anopheles > Anopheles culicifacies. The sequence goes on along the minus strand of AXCM01000244.1, from coordinate 58,932 downwards.
AGCGAGATCAAACAACTGCTCGGTAATGCCACCCCAACCAACCGTCTAGCCCGTGGCCATGCGGCTAGTTCCGATGGACAGGGCGGTACACTGACCGACGGTACAGGCGCTCCGGAAACACCGTGGCATGTGCGTCCGGTTGTCATCAGCGCCCTCGACCGGTCGGCACGCAAACCGATCACCGTGATCCGCTGGTTGCCACAGAACTACCACTGCGTCACCACCGGGCAGTTGCGCGTCAACAGTGCCGAGGACCGACCGGGCCGATTCCTCCTGACGGCCGCACTGGACGGGACCGTCTCCATCTGGAATCTCGACCTGTCCATCCCAGCGTCACTGTCGGCACACGCGCAGGAGACGGATAAGGTCATTGGTGAGGTAGACACTGCTGGTGAACCACCGACCGGTAGTGGATTGGCCCGACTGAACCACCTGTTCCATCCGACATTTCGCGTGCGGTGTGATGTACCGCTCGTGACACTCGCACTGGACGAACAGCAGATATCGGTGCGAGGTGGTGGACCTTCGGGCGCTTTCCAACTGCCACCAGTTATCTGCCACCAGGCGTTCATCGCCGGCACTCTGCTCGGTGGGCTGTTCTGGGGCAAGTGGGATGGGTACGAGTTCGATCAGGGTGCAATCGTGAACGAGGAGCCGGTGCGCGACCGGGACACCTTTGCGGCGGTCCACAACGGACCACTGGTGGCGATCGCACGTAACACCTTCGTACCGGACGTTCTGCTGACGGCTGGCGGTAGTGTGTTAGCCCTCTGGACGGTCGATTGTCGCCAGTCGCCCATCTTCTGGCGTCACAAGCCTGCGTCCGTGACCGCTTGCGTGTGGAGTCTCGATCGACCGTCGGTGTTTTACGTCGGACTGGCGAACGGTGACCTGGAGATATGGGATCTGCAAAGTAGGCAAACAGTGGCTAGCACTTTACTTTCTTTATATTCTTTCTATTCGTGGCACAGAGTAGTGATGGAGTTGATGTTGTATCTTCACAACGTAGTAATAGTCCTTACTGTTTTGGTCTAAACACTATATGGCTAATTTAGTCTAGAATATTTATAGCAAAAGCAACTGAGTCGTTTATTACTAATAGTCCAAAAATTACTAATAATACTGTAATATTGTATGATAATACTTAATAACGCCGACAAATATGGTTGTTAAGTTATGTTAAGGTAATGAAGGTAACAGTATCTACCAATAATGAATGCCTGCGTACAACAAGTCATTCCTTGGTTTCTTCATTATCGTTCTTTAAACCTTTCGCTTCCTCTCACTTTACCAGTACACACGTCAACTGCTTGCGTGACGCTAAACCTTGGTGCGAACCTGTTGTCCATCATCACACAACAGCAACATCGCTGTACCCCTCATCGCCATCTTGCGGTGGCGGATGGAAACTGCAACGTGCGACTCCTCAGCATCCCGGCCGTTTTCACAGAACCGCGTCCAAGCGAGCGGAAGCGTTTCCGGCAGCTAATAAGGGCAGAATTGGCACGGAAACACGATCAGGACGCTTGGGTGCAACAATACTACGAGCAGAACCGGGAACAGATCGAAGCAAAGCTGCGCGCGGAACGAGAGGCACGCGAACTGGCCGAACGACTCGAGGTGGAAAAGCAGGAGCATGATGACTTCCTGCGCCGGCAGGCGATCGAGGAAGCGAAGAAGAAAGCGCTCCGCGATGCGGAAAAGCGCGTCGATCTAAGCCGTCGACTCGAGGGCCGTTGGCGATCCCGCTACTACCGGGCACTCATCCGCACCATGATGGCCCGCCGTCACCTTAGCCCGGAACTGCTGGCGAAGCAGATGCACCCGGAGCGCGAACGACGCCGGTATGACGTACGAAAGCGAACGACTATCGGCGAGAGTGTGGCGGCCGCCCCCGAAGACTACCGGCGCGTTCAGACGGCGCTCGAACCGGGTGAACCCCGGGCTAGGGTTACGCTATCACTCGCGGAAGAGGCGACCCGGTTGCGGGAAACGGTGCGTGCCCGGTTTCGTGAGGAGCTTAGCGACTATCCTCGCGTCAGCTGGGAAGCGAAGGAGGTCCTGCGTAACTTCCGCTTACCGCTCGAGCTGGACAGTGTAGTCAGCATTGTTGCGAAGGGCCGTGCCCGCCGTGAACTGGTACTCTCAGACGATCATGGCAACCTGGAGCATCTACAATCATACCTGGCGAAGCAGACGGCCCGCGGTTCGGCAACTGAAGCAGGTGGCATGGATGGTCCAACCAATGGCGACGAGGCGGAGACCACCGTTACGAACGTCAGCCCAGAGGTGAGACGTACCGTTGGGTTACAGCGTGCCCGCTCGGTGACGTTTATTGACGACGTACCGAAACCAAGTCCCGACCTGCAGGGTTAAGCCGGTAGAAACGGTACCCAAACCGGGGTTCTCAATCCTAACGCCGGGGGAGGATAGGACGGAGGACTTACAAATCCCGTTACGCACGATCGTTTTCGACCGCGGTGACATGACATGACAGCTGAGTAGACGGAGTTCGAACTGTATTTTGGTCTAGCGGTACTTTTCGCGCCACTCCAGTGACACAAACGACCGGGTTTCAGAATCAACCCAGATGGGTTGTCGAAATGTTGACAGAATTTCAGATGAGGAGATGGATCGTGAGACACTAAGCCCTTTAAAACTGTTGAGGAAACCAGTGTAGATGTACTGCTTATGTTAACCTGCTTTTAAATATATGTTAGCCAATTTCTTTGCTTAACCAATGGGGTAGAAAAAATGCCAAAATGGCATCCCAAATAATGCATCCCGAAAGTTCATAATGGTGGAGCTAGAGGAGAAGATGAATGGTTTCGCTAATAGGCCTCAAGGTTAGGCAAATCAATAATAGAAATGAGAAGTTGTTTATTTACTCCACCCAATGCAAACACAAAGAGCGATGGGTTATGATATTACCATACAGCTTCATTCCTTGCAAAAAAAAGCTTAAATTGCCGAAACAACCCGACCATCGCAACGTTCGATGGTGGTAGATTTATCGCATCTCCTCATTAGTTGAAACAAGCTTCACACATGCGATTGATTATGCTTTTGTTTGCTTAAGCACAACCTGTAGAGACCACCGAGCACTGCTGTTGACAAATTGTGCACTTACAACACTAGGTGTCGTTCGCACTTTAGTGTCTGCGCAACGGCTTCTTCTGCGATCCGGGGTAGAGGTGTGTACATTTTGGGAAGAATTCAACAATATGGCTGAAGATCCATTAGCTCCGATGGAGAAATTGCTCCTTACTCGATGCGGTTGCTTCATGCCGGGCATGTTGGCAAGGCAGCAATATGGACAATTACGCGTACAAAGTAGGGTGTGTTTTTTGGATCGTATAATACACATTGAACAAGGGTAAGCATACTTTTTCTTTGAGTTATGTGCAGTACAACGATCAATCAAGCTGCAATCAAAATTATGTCAAACCTGTAGTCGCATACAATGCTTGTCTATCGAGAGACCTCAACTGACAAACAAAAACATTAACTTTATCAACAGCTGGTTACGCATCATCTAATTTTTCAAACGTTACGCGTGACAAGATATAGCAGCAAAATCGGAAATGCGCGTGTCTTCAGACATTTCCTTCCAATATATCCGGACAAGAAGTGAAACAAAACTTTGTCCTTCAATTGGGACGACCTTGATTTCGTATGAATTGTGATGGTAACGGTATTGTTAACTTGGATCTCGAATGACATTGAATGTTCAGTGGTAGGTGCACAGAGTTGGCTCATGAAGGGTCCCTTTTGTTGCTCTGTCTCATGATTTAGATCTTGAAACGTGTTCTCGTGAAATTTGTACACAAACTTGCAGTTTACAGAAAAGCGTTCGATGTACATATTGCTAGGAGCAAGGTTACAGATCACGAATCTGGAGCATGCTCGGATGTCTCATCCAGTGGGTAGTCCGCACAGCAGGTGCCCTTACGGTAGACATTCTCCCAAGATCTAGCACACACCGTAATAGATCCGTCATCTTACCTACTGGTAGACGGTTTTGCCACATCACTCCTTTCGCTCGCCGTTTAGGGCGTATCCGAACGTCGGAGGGTTTCAATGATACTCCATTTTCCGGTGATCGTACGTGTGTGGTGTAAGAAGCCGCCCTTCGGGTTGAGCGATTACGCACCTAGACGACGCTCTTGCGACCGCAGCCCGATCCATGCATGTCAATCTTGCTATTTTTATTACAAGCTAGTTTGTTGTTTTTGCAGACTCCAACGCTTCGTCGACGTGTCGATTGCATTCAACCGGAAGGTGTATGTGTGTATGTACGAACAGACCCCCCTCAAATGCGTACATCCATTAGTGATGGTAGGTCCCCCTTGCTTCTCCCACCCTAATGGGCTACACGCGGACACGGTTGGAATATGACATGACCGGCTGGTACGTGGCTGATGGTAGAACACAAGCGAGAAAAAAAGCGTTGTGAGAAGGAGACACAGCTTCGAAAACGAAAGAAAACCGAAAGAAAATCCAGCGAAATGCGAAGCCCCAACCGCAAACGAACGAAATAGGTAGACCTGCTATGAGTAGCGGTGTGAACGGGCCCGAACACATCCTGCCCTCCAATCGTGCACAGCCCCCACTGTATGGCCACCCCTCCGCCTCAAATCTCTCCCCTTCTTTTCCTCTACCATGCCCAACGTCTGTGACGGTTTGCCTCCCCGGAGGTGGCGTAGAGGGATTCATCAAAAATAAGAGTATTATCACCTGCGCTGGATAGTCCATTCAAATCTACTGAAGTGCTCGGAAGTGCCTGACCTGGCTGCCAGTGAGCTGCCACATTCGTGAAGACTTTCATTCCATAGTGTGTGTTGGCCGTGTGTGAACGTACCCGCAGTGTTGTCTGCTTTTGCTTAAGTCGTCAGAATAGACATTAGGATACGAAAGGATCTGCCAGGAAAACACTAGCGGTTAGCCAAGAGTGTGTGTCTGCGGTACCATTTATCGTATCAACAATCAACCCGACGTTCAACCAGGAGTTCAGGATTCACCATGCGCTACATCTTGATCGTTTTTGCGGCAATAGTTGCGTGCATCTGTAAGTATTTCCTGCTTGGTCTTTGACTTAAGACTCGTGCAAGATGCTTAGCATTTGATATTCTGCAAACAAATGAATTTGATTCACGATTGATTGGCAAAGGCTAGAGAAGATTCTGTAATTCCTAAGCAAGCGCTGTAATAATACGAGGGCTGTAATCTTCGACAGCAGGATTTTGTGAAATTTGCAAAAAAAAAATTAAACTCTAAACGTTTTTAAGAAATCGTTTCTAACAATCCTAATTCTCATATCAAAATAGGTTAGCATTACGAAATGCGCACATTGTCTATTGTCCTTGTTGAAATTATTATGCAACACACTTGCTTGTGATCAACTACCAGTAGTATCGTCGTCATTACACTGGACACGTTACGCTTCACCGTAGCGAATATTTACTTATTTTTTTAAATTTCGAAAGCTTATGTCATCGTGTAGGGGGGGACAGGAAGCTATTATTGGCCCCGGCAGGTATCAATACGCCGTGCGACAATCGAGCAAAGCCGAAACGGAACTTTTACTTTCGTAACTCATTTAACCGCTTGCGAGGCGAATAAAGCGTTAAATGAAAATGGCGAGATAAATAAAACGGAAAGTAGCAATGCCGGTTAATACCCGTCCGACACATGCTCATGAGCGTACGGCCGTGTGCAGAAAGTTGCATTTGCTTGTAAAAAGCCAAGATACAAAATGGCTGCAAAATAACAACATCCGATCAAATGTGCAACGTGGTGGCGATCGTTGAAGGGAATTATGTAACGCTGAGATTAATTTTGCTCCCGTTTTTGTTGTTGTTTTGCCATCAGTTTTTTGTTGCTGTTGTTTCATTTCTTACAGATCCGGTTTGTCCTGCATGATGGTTTGCGTGGCCGGCAAACCGGCTGTAGGGGCTTTACGCAGCTATTTTCGTACTACGAGATTTGGCTGCATACGTAGTAAGGTGTGGTGTATTTGTATTAAACCATCACGGGCACATTCGAGGAAAACATTCGAGGACCCATTAAAAAATACATAATTAATTCAATTTAATGTACATTGTACACCACGAGACCTTGTAGAAGACATCTGGGTTCTTGTCATCTTCCGTCCCCGTTTCGTTGAGTTCCAATTGAATGGAGATGGTCTCGCGTGGGCCGCATCACTTATCGTTCAATTGTTCGAACTCAGACAGCACGTCAAGTGTTCCAGTTCTTGGAAGCAAAATGGCGGGCATCTCTGCGTTAACAAAAGCCCTGGACGACCCTGAAAGGCGGGCGATGCAAAGATAGATGACTCTGCCGGCTTTTCGAGTCGGTGAGGTAATGGCGCGATCATCACACCACACGCAATCAAGAAACAGAACATTGAAGAAAAAACCAATCCTCTTCAAGCATTTCGACACAATGGTACCCGTATACATTGAATCGATCAAGTGGTACGGATTCAAACGATAGACGCAACGTTCTTGGCGTTTTGGTTTTCTGGCAAGTAGCGCCGACAATGATATCCATCCGTATCCAATATTGATTTAATGCCGTGCAACGCAATTGTGCGCTTGCGAAACTACACATAACAAAACTGCATCGGTAGCCATTTCATCGAGCTGGAACGAGCTGTCTGGTGAGCAATGGTGAAGCGTTGCATCTTATGTTCATTGCTCCATTACGCACGGTTTGTAACTTACGGCAATTGACAAACAGTGCTGCCGGGTAATATATGCCTTCAGTATAATGGGGTTTCTTCTATGCGCACATTTCCATTGACTGTACTTGCGGCAACTTTCACCGAATCGAGTACCAATTATGACGGATTGCTACATTTCTCCCAATTTCGGTCCAAAATTTCGCCTGCCAACATGAAGCTGTCCTATTGATGAGGTTTCCGTGTAGATCATTTGATGTATATGGATGGTGTTGTTGAAATTCGCATCATGGCTAATGTGTTCTCAAATCTTCCCACTGACAGATGCACAAAGCTTCAAGTGTCCGGCAAAGGATGGTCAGTATGAGGATTCGCTCCAGTGTGATAAGTTCTACGAATGTGTTGATGGTCGCGCCACCGAACGACTTTGCCCGGACGGACTCGTCTTTGATCCTACCATACGCAAGATCAACAAGTGTGATCAACCCTTCAACGTAGACTGCGGAGATCGTGTAGAGTTGCGTAAGTAACCTGCTACAGACCTGTTGGCAATAGCGTTTATGTTTATGATTCCAACGTTTATCATCCACAGAACCGCCACGTGGAAACAATCTCTGCCCAAGACGAAATGGCTTCTTCGCCCATCCGGATCCGGCCGTGTGCAATGTGTTCTATAACTGCATTGAAGGCGAGGCAAACGAAATCACCTGCACGGCTGGATTGCACTTCGACGAATATACGGGCACGTGCGTTTGGCCGAACGATGCCGGTCGTCAGGGATGCAACCCGGGCGCTAACAGTAAGCAATCGATATCTATACCAGCTCATCCACATTGCTTAATATTCCTCCTTTCTCCTTCCAACTGAACAACAGAGAAGCTGAAGGATGGATTCACCTGCCCGAAGGAACAGAAAACGGATGAGGCTGGACAGGTGGTGGCTCACCCGAAGTATGCGCATCCGACCGATTGCCAGCGGTTTTACGTCTGTCTGAATGGTGTGGAGCCACGCGATCTTGGCTGTCAGGTTGGTGAGGTGTACAACGAGGAGACGGAGCGATGTGATGCACCCGAAAACGTTCCTGGATGGTAAGAAACGTTAACAACATTTAGCTCCGTTGGTAAACTATTGTTTAAAAACACATCCTTAACATGACATTATGCATTTCAGCGAGGATTGGTACAAGGAGAGTGATGAGAAGAAGAACTGAGCTATTCGCTCAATGTTCAAATTCCCCTGTCCCCTATAATCCCTTCCTACAGAATTCCCTTTGAGCTCTATCGATCAATGAAGCTGAGACGATGGATTCTCTTAAATCAAGAATTTGCAGACTGAAGACACCTTCCCGGACGTCCTTACAGAAGGAGTTCAAGGAATGCAGCATATTCATACAAAAATCAAAAATAAAATAACAAAAACAATAATTAGATATAGAAGAGGATAGAAAAAGAAGGTTTATGCAAGAAAAAAAAAAAGAAATGACGACGGTCGCAGACCGTTGAATGCCGTTGTGTCTGAAAGTGCTCGGTAGTAAAGCACGCCAATGAAAAGACTCATTACGTTTGTACTTTTGTTTTAAAATATGTTAACAAACCCCTGTACTGTACAACCTGTACGTTTTCTCTCAATTATTATTGAGTAATAAAAAAATCAAACAAGTGTCAATAAAAGAGATAAAATAATAGAAATGCTTTCAATTGCTTACGTTATCCAGATAAGCTGTTTTGTATGCCAAAGGAGTATGACATTTAGTGGAATGAACCGCGTCAACCACGCCGTGCGCGAGACGCGTACGCCGAAGCTTACAGTGCATCCATGCAGAACGTGAGACTACTAATTACCCTCGAATGAGCAAGTGAAAGGAGGATGTGTGGGTAAATATGGTATCTAGAATGCGCCCTGTCATGTATGGTGTGGTAGGGCGTGAGCATTCGGTGCTCCGGTTTGAAATTCCCTTCGCTTTCTTGACATTTTGAACTGGGGTCCAATGATTGGGAAAGGAGGAAAAACATAAAGTTATGGTCTCACCGTCGATGAGGCGCGGCCCCCAACATCCTTGAAATCGTGTTTGCCACCCGTGCTAGCGAACGGGATGGTGAAACTGGATCACATTTACGTGCATACTGTTCCAAACGTTCACCGGCGTACAACGTTGATGGTGAGAGGTCGCAAACCGGTTTCATAGACATCAGCGTTAATAACGTGTGGCTGAGCAACACCGGCAATCCTTTCGGCGACAAACGGTGCAGCCAAAAATCGAACAGCGTCGGTAAACTAGTTTCGATATATGGTATCAGTTTACATTTTTCGTCGTGTCTAAAGAAGTGGAGAAACTTCTTCCAGATGAAGAGTTCGCTTCAAAATGCCACGCTATGGGAGATGTTCTAGAATTCTTGGATTCATGATATGCAAATATCGCGAGGCAATTATGCAACTTCTGCTGATGTTCTCGTGATTTCAGTGAGGATGCTCTTTACGGATGCTACGAGCTTCAAAGGGAGGGAGATTTAAACGAAAGGGAAGAGACGAAAAATGCCTTCAGCAACGAGCTTGCTCGTAATGTATGTGGTGTATGGTTGGACCTAACCTATCTTTATCCATACATTCTGAGCCAAATAATTGTTAGCCCATCTTTTCAAGGATTAGTTATCCCTCAAGATAGATCAAGGACTGGAGTGAATATTTTGCTTGTCACAAAACTTATGTAAATTATATCCTCCAGCTCGAGGTTAAAGTGTTTTTGAGTATAATCATTCCGCAGGATGAAGCTAATAATGTCAAATAATTATGTGTACTGGTTCTGATAATGCAGTCGCCCTTGAAAGTAAAACAACCATATAACGCACACAGCTAGTTTGCCTGATATGCATCCAAGTGAGACAATGCAGTGAAACAGACTGTAGCGAAATACGCACCCCAAAACCGGTCCCGGACGCTCGATCCCGGGCCCGATGGCACGATGGAATCTTCGTTTTGCACCCGGTACCCCAAGGAAGGCTAGCGAAATCGAAAGTCTCAGTCGGTGGTTTCTTTTTTCACTGTTCCCCATCCCCGCCTATCCGATACGTTTCGCAGATGAGGATGTTACTGACATGAAATGAGAGCACGTACGTGCGTGAGCAAGATGAGATGGATAGAACCGGCCCGGACGATATTAAATAACAGCGAACCAGATCTGAGTGGATGATTTGCCGGGGAGCAGATTTGACCTACAAACCGGCTGGGAAGGTGATTATGAAATGGATAACCTGAGCTTGCCCTAGAAAACGAGAGTGTCAAAAATGGAGCGAGGAAAGCGAGAGTAATGGCAGTTTCATGGTTTTAACAACTATGTCTTAGCAGTTTTCTTTTTAAATTGATTTCATGAAATGTCAATTGGGATACTTGCAGAATCAAATAGATAACCTAAAATAACATGGCTCTTTGATTTTCTGTTCGATAAAAGTACTTGTAGTATGAGATAATATAAATATAAATTAATTGTACTGTGAAGCCATTGTGCTAGTGATGTCGGGTATAGATCCGACTCCCTCTCGAAGAATAGTATAGGCTCTCCATTCACAACTTCTACTCTATTCGTCCTCAGCACACAGAGCCCAAAATCTACTAAACTTCCCTCTCCAAGCATCTAAACTATAGAAGGTAACCCAACACCTTGGGATGGTGGGTTATATGGCTAAATTGAAAGGAGGAGGATAATTAGCATCTGTTCTCCATGTTAGGAGCGGCTGGCTGTCTCTTTTATCATGGTTCCCTACATGACTTTGGGCTCTGTCCAGCTTTCCTTGAGGGAGAAACCTTGCAAGCCTCCAATCTTCAACAACATCGCAACGAAAAATAACCAAAGTACTTCGAGGCGTAGAAGAGCTCACTGATGTTTTGATCTAGTGGAGTAAAACTTGAGGTAAATCGTTTGCAACAGAGGCTGGAGGAATGCAGCCCTGGACCGAGTTTCCTGGAAACAGATTGGCCATGTCACTTAGAAGTGACAATTCCTCTACGTCATAAATGTCTAAAATTTGACGCACATACTTCTATATCGCTAATACTTTTAACGCCAAAATACCGATGCTGTCACCACTAGACGGAAGCGTAATCAAGGCTAACAGCACCAATAGTTTCATCTGTCACGCACCGTCAACTAATTTCGTGTGGCATATACTCAACACATTAACATACCAACAATCGGGGTTCTTTTTCGTCTTCTTTTGCACTGCAATTTCATTTCTCTCATGAAAGCTCCTGCGGGCATAGTCAGCGTAAGTGACCAGGAAGCCATTTTTGTGTTGTTGCGATTGCTATGACCTGAGCGCGCTTTTGACGTGAGCTGGCCTTTGGTCTCGGTCTAATCGCTAAGCCGAGACGGGTCCTAAAACTCGAGAGAGCAACAACAAAAAAAGAAAGGAGGAAAAGGAAAACACAATAGCGTAACGGAGGTGGCTGCGGCGTCATGGCTTACTTACGTGTTGCTACTACCGTCGCCTTATGAAGGGTGTTCTCCGCCAGCCTTGCTTTAGTGAGCGGCAGTAAACAGTGGTTGAGAAGCAGGAAGCAAGTTTGCGGTGTGTGTGTGTGGACCTATGTTGGTTGGTCAATGGCCATTAAAGATTGCGAGTTAAAACGAGAACGGAAAATTGTCATGCTCGCAACTGGGTAGCATGCACACAAGAAGGGTAGCATTGAGGGAAGTACGAAGCCCACAGTGTCGTGACGAGCTGAACTTTTTTCGATTTGCCCACGCAGCTTGAAGCACATCACAATTACTTATACAACGACCAATTCCCAACGACGTACCGTTCCTTATGGTACGTTAGCAAACTTCAAATTATACTATAACTCCGTGCCCAGGTTACTCCCCCTTCAGTCGGTTTGATTATCCTTTCACATCTTCTTCTTCTTCCAGTAGGTTGGGCTCTCTCGCCCTTCTTGCTACAGCGGTCTGTTCCCATTTTCCCTCAAAGATCTCGCACCTCCAACACCGTGACATAGCTACACATTTCACATTCTTCTGACGTACGCCGGGTCGCACCCAGATTTGAGCCGATTTCTGCCATCCATACTGACGGACGAACGGGGTCGAAGGAGGGTGCATGATGGGGTTTGATGTTCGGCTACCCACCGAAACCAAACCGATCACGATTTACGTCGTCCAGTAGACAAGGAACGGAGCCTGAAATTCGATTCGTATGTTTTGCAATGTGGGATCCCCCTACTATACCACTACCCTGTAGCTGCAACTATGGACACAGCAGAAGAAGGTGGAATGGGCAACAGTGTAGCATATGAAGTAGGGCTCTCGTATATCGTACCTTTCCCGAATCGCCCAGGGTACGACCCAGGGGTGGGTAAATTATAGAGTGCGAAAGAGACAGACAAGATGGTGCTGGTACCGTGACCCAGGAACCCAACAATATTCCTATTTCTCCACCTTCGCGTCTTCGGTCACACTCTCTGCTCCATCAGCCGCTTTCCTGCTTCTTCTTCTCAACCACTTCGTCTGCCACTCTCCCTAAAACAGTTACAGTGAGTAACTTCCTCGCCCCACCCATGCCCCAAGCAACACTGGACCGGATCCGTGCCGGGCGCCTCCCTTCCCATGCCGTTTCCCTCAGACGAAGTCTCACGTCGTGAACTGGTGGCGTGCTAACAAAAGTGAGAGTCGCATCATCGGCGTCGCGTAGTTTATCGGTAACTACGGGAACGTTTGGTAGCGCAGCCGCAGTCACAAGCCGCTACTATCATCCTGTCAGCACTAGTGAACCATCGCCAAGGTGTCCAGTTTTTGATATCGAACGCACCTTTACCAACTCCCAAATTTTTCCGGAAGCTAGCCTAACTTGTACTGGCAAGATGGTGGTGGCAGCAAGAAGTAGCGTTCTGGTGATGATGCTGCTGGTGGTGATACCAGCAGCGATCGTAGGTAAGTGTACTCGGATCGGGATGTCTTATCCAAATAAAATGCTGTGATTGGTTTACATTACGCGCAGATGCCCAGTTCAAGTGCCCCAAGAACCGTGGCCAGTTTGAGGATCCAATACAGTGCGACAAGTACTATGTGTGTGATGAGGGCGAATCCACCGAGAAGCTCTGCCCGGACGGTCTTGTCTTCGATCCGACGATTAAGCTGATCAACAAGTGCGACCAGCCGTTCAATGTGGACTGTGGCGATCGTCTGGAGCTGCGTAAGTGAGCACCGGAAGTGTGATGCATGAGTGACAGCACTAATGTGTATGTTTTCCGCGACAGAACCAGCACAGGGCACTAGCGACTACTGTCCACGCAAGAACGGATTCTTCAGCCATCCGGATCCATCCATCTGTAACGTCTTCTACAGCTGCATCAACGGCGAAGAGCTGGAGATGAGCTGTACCGGAGGGCTTCACTTTGACGAGAAGTCCGGTACCTGTGTGTGGCCAGATGTGGCGGCCCGTGAGGGCTGTGGAAGCAATGCCAACAGTGAGTATAGGATGCTTTATTGCTAGTTAGTATAGAAGGTTCCATGTTTGCTAACTGTGGGGATTTCCTTCCTCCTCACAGAGAAACTCAACGATGGTTTCCAGTGTCCGAAGGAGACACGATACGACAAGAACGGACAGGTTATCACGCACCCGAACTATCCACATCCGACTGACTGCTCCCGGTTCTACTATTGTCTGAATGGCATCGAACCACGTCTTGGTCAGTGTGACGCGAAGATGGTATACAACGAGGATCTTCAGCGTTGTGACGATCCGGAGAACGTGCCGGAATGGTAAGTCTGCACTGCAGGTCCCATTCGCATTCGAAACATTTCACTAAAATTTTGTGTTTTTTTAAATATTTTGTTCTGTTTCTCGTAAAATCCAATAGCAAAGACTGGTACAAAGAAGAGGAAGCTACCAGGAACTGATCAACCTACATTCTGTGTGCCGTGAGCTGCTAAAGCTGCTACTTTGCTTTGTGATACATGCACCTTTTTACCCCCATTCACACTAGGCGACTGCTTTAACGTTTACCGTTAGCTAAGCATTAACTCCCTGCACCTACCTGGTACCAGGACCCGAGATATCGGGGCAGGGCGCAACAGAAGAAACTTCAAACAATTCTCAGTATACCCGAGGCAACCGTTACTTGGCACGGATTAAAGGCACGGGGACAGTTTTCGTGTGTAGCACTGGCACCAGTGCTGTCTCTGGTCACGTCCACCGTACGCCATCAATCAATCAATCACTCACGATCAATCGGCCAAGCGTACCTAGGCATCAAAGCTCTACTGAGTGCTCTTCAAAGTTTATTGACCTTCTATCGGTGTCTTTTCATTTCATGTCTTTCCTTACTTTGTCTGTTTCTATCCTCAATTTGACTTCATGTAAGCTTTCGAATTAACATACTCTTTCATGTTCATTGCTTTTCTACCTTCTATTCTCTTTTATTAATTCTTCCCACCTTTTTTTTTTATTCATGAAGAACGGCCAGGCCGTATTGCTAATTCTTCCCACCTATAAGTAGTACTTTTCCAATAACTTAATGTAATTGTCTACATCATCCTGATGTGCGTCAAACTTTCATGCTATACTTTACCACTTTCCAATACTTTCCATCGTTTCTACTTTTGGTTTCCTTCTGTGATTCTTCCTCATCTTGCTGCATCCATCTGTGAACATGACACAATAGCAAACGGGCTGCAATAAAGATGCCAATTTTTTGGGCATCTTCATTTCTATCTCTTCCTTTTGAGCTTCTTCAATGTTGCGCAAGCTTCCTGCCAGGAGCGAATATATTTGCATAATCTAAATAATTGAATCAATAAGTAGTCAAACGTTGTGAGAGAAAGGGAACAATAAGAAAAGCTACAACAACAAACCCAAACCAGTAGGACGAAAACAATACGAATAGACGAATAGTCTGAAAGAAGTCGACCTTCGGTTCAGGTAAAACATTTCATATGAATAAAACATAATGCCCCTGATGTATAAGGAATAAGAGAAATAAAATGGAGAAAACAAGAACTATAGCGAAAGACAACAAATTTTGTGAAATGATTGACCTTTTGCCACTGATTGTATGGGAGTAGTATGTAAATTAAGCGACCACTAGCTGTTTACTCTCAATCCACAAGTACACGCTTCGCGCGATGCAGCTGTATAGAACTGAACATTTGCTTAAGATATGCTTCGCCCGTTGGTGGAGGTTCAGAGTGCGGTTGCGTTTATCAACTGTTTGTCGAGCCACACCCGAGCCACTACACGCTGACAGTTGTCAGAGGGCGGAACGTGTACATTATGGCGTCACACCAGTGATGTGTGGTTGCATAAACGTAAGCTGGTCGGCAAATTGGAGAGAAAGTGCAACAGAGTACAGGCAACAGCATCTTCAGAGGAAAGCGGTGCTATTCGGTGTGGGAGGTCACTGGACGTGCAAGGCGCAGCCGCAAGATGGTTGTTTCATTATGGAGCGGAATCTGGAGCGAGGACAAACAATCGCGGCACCTTCCCCACCCTTCGCAAGCCTGAGAAAGCCTGAGAAGCACACGAGAAGGAAATAAACCAGTTTGGCAAACAACTGACCGTTTACATAATTGCCCCCAATCGCCGTGGGGATGATTGTGTCCTACGGTAGTAGGAAGCACAGTGTGTACTGCGGGAGTTCCTAGCCATGGCCCGCAGGAGTTACCGGGACTGGTGTGTCTACACTTTTACCTCTTGGCTGGTGTGGAAAGGGGCAAAAAGGGGGCTTAGGTACGCTGTTGAATAAGATCGAAACTTGACGCGTGCGGTGGAACCGTCCAGAGCGTATGGGTCTCCAGTGCCGCCATCATGATGCTCATCCGCTTTATTGCGCAGTGGCACTGCGACGGACTGGACCAATCTGTAGCTATGCTATGGGACTTTCGGCCCGCGTCTTGGGTAGGGAGAACGAAGTCGTGCCACGAGAGCAAAGCAAATCTCGTCAAAGCACAAAAAGTACGGGTCTCATCATTGGCACTGCCTAGTTATCTGCTTGCGCTGCTAACGTTCGGATCGGGATCCGGGCTCCGGGAGCTGGATTGTGCTGAGGGCCAGGCTTTGAGACGTTTGTGCCAGGCTGTGGTTATAGACAGAGCGAGCGAGACCTAACATTGAAGAGACAGCTGTTTGAAGAAGAGCAAGGAACGTAGAAATACATTCAACGCTGCTTAATCTTAGATATCATCTCCGTCCGAATAGCTGTAGTCTTCGCTTAAGTAGCTCCTACTATCACCATGAGCAGACGTATTCACACCATCCTACCTATCCTGTTCGCGATAGTGCTCGTTTGCTGTAAGTGGCCATACTATATCGATCCGGTTCGATCCCATGACTACTGCAGTGGGACGCGTAGGAGGGTGATAGGACGCTTTCGATTGCAAGATTACTAACTTTCTAACTTACAGCTGCCGCCGATGAGTCAGAAGATTACTTCGAGTTTACCTGTCCCAAACCGGACGGACAGTTCGAGGATCCGTACCAGTGCGACAAGTACTACGAGTGCGATGAGGGCCGCGTGTCGGAGAAGCTCTGCCCGGACGGGCTCGTCTTCAATCCCGCCAGCAAGCTGGTAAACAAGTGTGACCAGGTGTTCAATGTAGAGTGCCGCGACCGGAAGGAGCTTCGTAAGTAAAGTGTAGCATACGAGTGAAGCAGTTGCTAACATCCTGCTCATTATTACAATGGTACTACAACATCTAGAACCACCGAAACCTGTCGGTGTGTGTCCACGGCAGAATGGATTTTTTCCACATCCGGATCCATCGATCTGCAACATCTTCTACAACTGCGTGAATGGACGCGAGCTGGAGATGACGTGTGTGGCCGGCTTGCACTTTAACCAACCAACCGGCACATGCGTGTGGCCCGACATGGCAAATCGGCAAGGATGCGGAAGCAACGCAAACAGTACGTGAATGCTGTAAGAAAGATGGTGTTATTGGTTTTTGGTTATCAAGTATCCCTTGTGTACCTTCCAACAGAGAAACTCAACGATGGTTTCCAGTGTCCGAAGGATGCTACCAAGATGGACAAGAATGGGCAAGTTATCACACACCCCAACTATCCACATCCGGATGATTGTCAGCGGTTCTACATCTGTCTGAACGGTATCGAACCACGCCAGGGTACATGTGACCAGGGTATGGTGTACAACGAGGATCTCCAGCGTTGTGACGATCCGGAAAACGTACCGGGATGGTAAGTACACTACAAGCTTAGGTATCTCAACATTGTCTGATATGTACTTGCTTGTTTCTTTCTACAGCGAGGATTGGTACAATGTTCCCGAGACGGACCGGGAAGCGTAACACGTGCAGTGTAGTACAAGAGGCAATCCCACTAATGGTTTGCATCTGAATAGCTAACTAGCATTTGAAAGTTTACAAATAAATTGAAATCATTTGTTATTTTTTGACTTAACTAATTCTTGCATGATAAATGAATTTGTGAGAAGAATTGTCCAGAATTGTGTGTGTCGATACAGGGAGTATAGCACCGTATCGGCGCCTCAAGTAAACGAGTTCTGGGTTAGGTTTGCCCACGCAGCTTCTACTAGACGATAATATCAGAAGCTGTCCTTGGTTTTGTGTTTTATGGCTGGGGTGAAGTTGATAACGAGTTTCGGTACGTTTTTTTCTCCCTTCAATAAGTTCACATTCATATAGAACAGTGTCATGGGAATGGTTTGTTGAAAAGCAAATGGTTTTATGGTGGATACTTGCGTCTCCCATCTAGATCGATCGCTCTGAACCTTAAAGGAAATGATAGTTGGTTGGTTCGAATACAAAACTTTATGAAACCAAGTGTCCAGACTCGTGCTCGTCGAAAGGTGCTTTTGTTGTTGTTTTCTTTTTTAGTTTCTACTGCTCCCCCACCCGGGAAACATTGACATAACCTCAAGTGCCGTGTACTACTTCCAACACTAACCATTACGCGCACTGGTCTATTTTTTCTTTTCTTTGCAAATGGCGCTAATAACGCTGAGACGGGTAGCCGTCTCTACCATTCAAAAGGGCAGCAAGGTATAGACCTTTCGAAGTTGTCATACGCGCAAGAGTGCCCTGTATGCATTTGCGTCTATGCTACGGTTGATTAGCTAACGCAAGGTACTCACGCAAGCGTGCACGCAACCGGTCAAATACACACAAGCTCACATACACAGCCAATTGTAGACGCGAGAACACATTATTACACTTTCGATTTCCGTTCACTCGCGAAGTTGTTATTGGGTGAACGGTTACGGCTGTTACATTTGTCTGGCTTTCGATCACCTTTCACACCCTGTCCGAGAGTGGGAGTGAAATGAATGAGGAGGGGGAGGATTAAAAAAGTTGGGAAAAGGTTCTACCACCCCCCTTTGCGCACTGGTCTCGTACGCAATGAGTCATCATGCATGATCTGCCTGCCGTGAACATTCTACTGATTTATACACCAGACTCAAAATGGCTACCTTAGATATGAAGTAGATAATTTAGTGCGAAGATAATAAATTTAAACATCTTGAAAGATTATACTTACGCGCATCGTTTTGTTGTAATAAAATAATGTCGTTGACATTTGCGAAATGCCAAACCGACAGCACTTATAATGTTTTTTATCCAATTTATCTGTTATTGGTTTTTAAAGGTCCAAATAGTAATTTAACAACAAAAAACTTCTGTTATTAGCGTCATACAATTGTCTTTCCATAATCGGAATGTAATTCACACTGTTGGACGTTTGTTCAGCGCACTAAACAAGCTGCTATTTTCTTTTAATTTCTTTTTTGAGAGCTGATAATATGAGGGATGATAAATCCAATCCGGCTTCCTGGTTTCATTAGAAAATGAAACAGAAGCAAAAACAAGTTAGTGCATTAGCAAATAAAATCTGGAGTGGAGAATGTCAAACCTGATCAAGCATCGGGGGATCAGCGATTAAATGGAAAGGGGGTGGAGGACACAGATGAGGTGGGGAGAGGTGGGGAGGCGAGAGACACTCACAAAATGCTAATGTAAAACTGGACCCTGGGATGATTATGGTGGCGGGCGGATAGATGGCGCTAGTTCAATAGTCAGAAGTGCCTGAGTGTCGAATTGTTTAATCTCCCCACTCACCAAACCAGCCATACCGTCGGCCACTTGTCTCCGTCTGTTTCGTGTGTTCGATTCCCTTTCCCACTTCCACACACCATCGTACTCCTATGGGACATTCTCCTTGCCGCATGGCGTAAGGATTGCTGATGGTGGTGGGTAGCCCGAAAGCTAATGAAACGAAACCAACAGACCCGGGCCGGGTGCTCGAACTCCCGAAGCAAGACGGTTGCAAACGAAGCTTGAAGCTCGGCTATTTGTGCGACAACCATACACACACGAGCGCGGGACCCCGTATTGCGTTTGTCGAGCTTTGAGCTTGTTTCATGCATTGATTTTGATTCGTTTCTGTAGCTTTTTTGTTGTTGCTGTTGCTTTGTTTCGTGTTCGGCCCTCTCTCGTTTTGCGTACGCGGTACATCATTGGGTGGAGGTAGATGCTGGTGGTGCTACCGTGCAGGTCTCTAAACGGGGTTCCCCCATATGCTCGAACAAAAAAAAAAACGGGGGCTCGAACCGTCGGACCAGCTTGATCGCGATACTGCGCACCGACCGTCAACCATTCGTTAAGCGGATTCGAGCCACACCGGTACGATTTTTTCGGGGGCTGATCTGAGCACAGACTCCACGGCGATCCAATTTTTCCATACGATTGTTTCCCACAGTGTTCACGTCGGGTTTATCCGCAAAGTGCGCGTTAATTATTCACACTTGTTTGTTTTTTTGTTTTTTTTTGCTCTCCATCTTTCTATCCTTTTTTAATACTCTTACACACACACACACACATATACAACACACTTAAACGGACACACACACACTAACACATATAGTGAGCGGACAAGTGCGTGCGCCGTTTTGTCTGCGTTCGAAAGATCGGTCACTTCCTCAATCAAACGGCCGGTTGTTGTATTTGTTGCTATAGTTGCTAACTCCAATCAACCCGATCCCGGTATCGGTTCCGAGTGTACTGTTCCGCAACATCCAGTCAGCATGAAGCAGTTTGGCGCTATGTTTGGAGCTCTTTTCGGCCTGGCTCTGGTCGCGCAGGGTAAGTAATAAAAAAAAGCAAAACATAAAAAACCCCCTAGCAAATAGCAACAACTAGTGATATTTCCCGAGACGAAAGCATTCTTGTTTATTTTTTTCTATTTTCTAATGGTAAAAAAGAAAAAGACAATAAGTAAAATTCCATCCAAAAACACCGTACCGGGTTGGTAGGGTTCGTCGCTTTTCTCATCGCTCGTTTAAGTCATTCGTTTTCAAACCGTTCGCGCAAAGTGCACGAGTGACAGGTCGCATTGTTGTTGTTATTGTTGCCACTTTCGCTTCGTCACTGCGACAGTACCAAGCAGGGTAGCGGAACGGAAGGAGGGGAGAGGGGATTTGAACCGACCTCGAACAGTTTCCGTTCCGAGCCCTATTAGTAACCGGTCCCTTTGGCGGTCCTTTTTGGGGCGGACCACACTGCGCTTGTTGTTGGTTTTTTTTCTTACACCCATACAAACGCACTGCAATCCGGGCGAGCACGCTGTGGTAAGCTCTCGTGTTACAGCGTGATTGCTTTACAATTAAAAATTGTGCAATCCGGCACATGGAGCCCGCTGCGTGGGGCACAATATGTTTTCTGTCCGCCACTTTCCCTTTTCCTCGCCCGACGGCTGGGGAGGGAGGGACCCATTGCGCGTGACAGGTGTGTGCGACCGTCATACAATGTCGCTTATTGGCTTTGCTGAATTTTAGCTTTGCCAGCAGCTGCAAAGTGGACCCGCGAACGTTGACCGTTTGGCTGTCGGATTGTGCCAGGGCATCTCCTCGCAAATGGTAATTATGACACTCATTAAAAGCGAATTCGATGCTATTTCTTTTTTTTGCATCGTTTTATTCACGTTGCTTAGATTTCACCTTCCACCTTCGGTGGTTTTGATTGACTTTCGATTTTGGCTATTTGGCTATTTAAAAAGGCTATCGGTATATATCGGCTTGCGCGGGTTTTTTTTTTTTTGTATACGTTGCAAAGATCTTGTCCCATTCCGTGGGGGATCACTTGACAGAGTACAATTAACAGTGGCGAATGGTCTCTCCCGGACCGGCTTCCCAAGTGTCGTAATGATAGGGGTTCGAGCTGTTTTGTAACAGGTCACACTTTTTCTCCCATGTGTTATCTTTCACACGATCCTAGTTTCATTTGGAGCTTGTTGTGGGTGTTCACAAAAAAAATTACGCAATCGAAGCCTAGTAACAGCGTCCATTGCGATGAGGAAGCGAAATTCAGGAAAATAGGCACCGATCCTTTCACTAGACGGTCCTGACAATAACAACATAAAATAAAATCAGGCTAAATAGCAAAACTAGAAAGGTTCAATTATCCCAAAGTCCTTGGAATCGCTTAAAACGACGCTTAGTTACTAGGCACGCAAAGAAACAAAGAAGAAGAAAAAACAAAAGGAATAATTATTTCCCAATTCCATTCACGCTACAATCTCCCTGTGGAGAAACCAGTTTTTTGGCAACGCCAAACATTTAAAGCCATTAATCTGCACACCGTTCTGGGGTATGCATTTCCAACCGTCAACTACACGATGCCGTGAAAGGATATAAAGTTTTTGCTTCGTTGTTATTTTTTGTACTATTCCCATTTGTGACCAATCAGAATCCTTTTACTGAACCGTATCTGACAGCGTAATCTGTTGCTAACTGACAACAAACCGGTGCCTTTCACCTTCGTTACGTTACACTCGATAAGATGGGATTAAACAGGTCTCTCTTGGTAAGGGTAGTTGCAAGTGTGGTAGTTGTTAACAAATTAAAGGAAAACTTCAACCGCATATCGTTCAGTAATAGTTTACATATAATGATACAACATTTTAAAAATGATTTTATAATAAAGTATTGTCCTACCTTGTATTTTCTCCAAACAGCAACAGCGGCTGCGGCTCCTAGCTGCCCGGAACCGTACGGGGAACAGGCTTACCTGCATCCGGACCACTGTGATCAGTTCTTCCTCTGCACGAACGGAACGCTCACGCTGGAAACGTGCGAGAACGGTTTGCTGTTCGATGGTAAAGGTGCGGTTCACAATCACTGCAACTACAACTGGGCCGTCGACTGTGGTAGCCGTAAGTTCGCCACCGACCAAACACCTCTTTCCACACCCGGCTGCGAGTACCTGTTCGGCATCTATCCGGATGCGGCCGAATGCTCGACCAGCTACCACAAGTGCGCATTCGGCGAGGTCCACCAGGAGCTGTGCGAACCAGGCCTAGTGTACGATCATCGCATCCATGGCTGCAACTGGCCCGACCAGCTGCTGGACTCCTGCAACCCGGAAGCGGTCGTCGGCTTCAAGTGCCCACAGTCGGTACCGTCCGGTACGGTGGCAGCCCGTTTCTGGCCGTATCCGCGCTTCCCAGTACCCGGTGACTGCCACCGGTTGATCACCTGCGTCGATGGACACCCACGTCTGATTACATGCGGCGAGGGTAAGGTGTTCAACGAGGAGTCGCTCACCTGCGAAAATCCGGAAGATGTACCACATGCCTGCCGTCACTAGAATGACTGGAATGGATGAATCCATCCGTCGGTTTCTTCCGTTGTTTTGTTTTTCGTTACTCTTTTTCTCTGTGTCTCTATTCCCTCTCTTTACATAATTTGTTGATACATCGTGTACGTTTGCACTTGTAACTTTTATTCTCTACACAAATAATACGTTGTTTTATTTTTTTTGGATATCGAACTATTTTTATATTCCACCAAGCGCGATCGATTGAATTCGCCTTTACGTCACTGCTAGAGTTTACATTTTCATTTCTGTTCGCCATTTTATTTCCTGGTCTGTTTTAGCTAGCGTTTGATTAGAGTTCTTTTATTTAACTAACACCCGTCTCTATGCACGAATTGCATATTTCATTTCATTTTGGCAGA
This sequence comes from Anopheles culicifacies, assembly GCA_000473375.1. Classification (NCBI taxonomy): domain Eukaryota; kingdom Metazoa; phylum Arthropoda; class Insecta; order Diptera; family Culicidae; genus Anopheles; species Anopheles culicifacies. Next base: position 36,269 of record AXCM01000244.1, on the reverse strand, counting down.
GACACGTGCGTCTCTCGGGTGCACCTTACTCTCTAGATTCTTATCTACGGCAACAACCTTACCGTCGAAATAGATACAGCAACGATTTATCTCGTGTGACAAAGTAGCCCAATCTTGCAAACAAAGCAACACAATTCAGCACAACGATCGTGTGTGTGTAGTGTCGGCAGTTTTTTATATGTGGACTTTTTGTATAGCGCGATAAATCGCGCTTTGTCCATTTGCACGGTTACTTTCTAGATTCTTATCTACATTTTGTTGTCGTTGCTGTTGTTCTAATCAATTTCCCTTCCAGCTACCGATCGACACGGGCCGCTTGGTTCGGCCTGCGCGTTTTGCTTTTTGTTCATGTTACGTTTTATTTCGGTTTCGTTTCGCGCGCGAACGAAACGCAATTGGAATAGCGTTTGTTTTTTTTTTGGCGAATATGTTTTTCTCTTGTTTCCCTTCCCTTCCAATTTGTTACGCGATTGCTAGACAAAACAAAAATAGAAAAGGCAGGGAAAGGACATCTACCGGAAATAAAAAAGGCACTCTAACCATACTGTAGCATATAGAAATGAACAGATGAAACAAAATTAAAGAAGAAATTCAAAAACATTCAAAATTATACAATATTTTGCGTAAACAAAATTCTTGAATAAATAAAAGAAAAACACCTATACACAATACACACATTTAATATGCTGACGTGATTTGGAGTTTTTCTTTTCTGTTCTGTTTAGAAAACACGGGAAAGAAATTGCATGTATGAACATTATGAAATAGACAAAAAACGATTAAAATACAGGTAAATTCATTAAAATAATGCGCTGTAGCTAGCGTACGGTCGCTTTCACACTTTTAAACTAGCTGGAATCCACAGTTCAAGGCTGCAGCAATTCTGCTGCAACGCGACATTCTGTGCAATGGAGGCGAAAATCAAACTCTTTCGAAAAAAAACACAATAAAAACATATCAATACAAAAACAAATCAAATGAAAAAATGCTTCACAATACAACCCCCAGAGGTGTTGCACGGTAACGTGCCCCCAGGGGGACACCTGGCAGTAAAAACAACTAGACTAATTGGAATTTTCCTTTATAGAACCTGTCGCTTGTCGACAGCGTACAGATGCGCTTTTGCTGAACGTTTTTCCCTTCACAACTTCCCCATTTCTGGTATTGTGGCGGAAGGGGAACATTGGAAATTTGAGCGTTACTTGCCAAAAGATCCCTACTCTTGGACGCGCGTTTAAATGAATGTATGTTATTGGTTAGTCATTTATCCACCAGCCCAACTCACCAAACACTTTAGTTACTCGTTCTAGTACTAAGCTTTTTCAGTACATTCAGTCCCTGCTCTTGGTATTCTGCTTTCGACATCCAAAATGCATCCCGATCCTTGGTTACCTCCGCCAGAACTGCGCCGCCTGCAAAACGAGAGATGAGAATAACAAACACATCCACACAGTGCACCAGTGTAATCCTGATGGACGACTTGAGGAACTTACCAATAAAAACCATATCCTTTCGCCGGGGCGGATCCTCGATGCGGATTTTAAACCTCGACAGCTTGTCGATATCGTTCTTGAGCACACGCTCTAGGTAGAGCTGTTTTATCTCGCGCTCCAACCGTGACGGTAGGCCAGGGTACATGGTGGACCCACCGGACAGTACGATGTGCTTGTACAGCTCCGATCGCATGTCGATATCGGCCGCCTGGATGGTGGAAAACACCAGCTCTGCAATACCTTGGCCCTCCACGTTAATCAGATGGGGCTGAAAGAGTGCTTCCGGTGCCTCGAATCGTTCACCGCCCACCTTTATCATACGCCCGTCTGGTAGCTGTAAAGAAAAGAAAGACAAAGGGATTTAGAATAAGGGAGCGTGCATATATGAACGAAGGTAAAGTCATCCTTACCGTGTAGGATTCAACTAGGACCGTTGTTTCTAAAGCGAGCCGTTGCTCCATCTCGATATCGTAACCGATGTAGCACAGCTTCTCCTTCATCATGCGCACCGTTTCGAAGTCAGCCGAATGGTTAAACGCATAACCACGCAGTAACAAAAGCTTGATCAGGTAGCGCGTAATGTCCCGTCCGGCAATGTCTAGCCGGCGCGTTAGATGCGGCAATGCAAACTCCTCATACACCGGGCAGATGTGCGTGACACCGTCACCCGAATCAATAACCACGCCACTGATCAAACCCTGCGCATACAAGGTCAATACCGCTTGGATCGCAATGTAAGCCGAGTCGAACCCGTACTTTTCGAACATAACCTCTATCATCTTTTCCCGATTCTTGGTTGGATTCATCGGTGGTTCGGTTAGCAAGATTTTCGTGTTCGACGGCTCGATGTTCATCTTCTTCGGGCCGAACGTATAGTCCCACACGTGGCACATATCCTCCCAGTTGCGCACGACACCATTTTCCATCGGGTAAGAGACCTCGAGCAGGGACCGCAGCTGGGATGCCTCATCTCCTACCATCAAATCCTGGAAGGGGTCAGCGAAGGGTGACATTGGGAAGAGAGGACACACAAAAAAAAAACAGTGTAAGAAAAACATATTCCTTCATGATTCAAATGAAAGTACATCCGTCTGGCAGTACGTCCTAACGACGATGCAACAGACAGCAAGTTAATTCCGCAAGCACAACGGAAACTGTAGCATATACTAATAGGCATAAAACACATGTTGAAAAAAAATCAAAACTGAGTTAGCGAAACGGAAAACGACACTAACAACTAATGGAAGGCGAGCGAAACCAACGGCAATACAAAATCAAAGGATGTTCGTAGATATTAGCACCGTTTTGGAGTGGTATGAGTTTAAAACACAATTTGAAAAAAAAAAAACACACATTTTCCACGATTTAATACAAACATGGCAAATGGCAAACACTCACACACTTCTCTAGCAACACAATATAAAAACAAATCATCAAATAATGGTTATACCATCATCTCACTAGTAGGAGAAAAACAGGAAAATTGGGGGGTACATCAAAACAGTAGGTTAATAGAAATAATATTAAAATTATTAAAAAGTAAAAAATGATTATGATTTCCTTGTTTTTTGATTTTTCGTTTTGAACGGGGAAGGGCTAAACATCACAATACTTACTGGTAACGTGCTGGTAGCTTCGACCTCCTTTCAATGTAATTTGTGGAAGGAATATTGTAATTTGGTTTCGAAATGATTTTTGTTTGGTAGTGTAATCATGTGATGAGGTTTGTGTGTTGTATTTTGAGAGCAAAAGATTAGAATGCGTTGATGAAAGAGAAAGAATGAGTATTGGTTGTTTTTTTTTAGTGATGAGCTGAAGATAACAAAATAAATTCAAAACAAACACAACGGAATGCAAAGGTGGATGCGAACGGGAAGACAGTTCCGGAGGATCTTTTTCCAGGCCACAAGGCAACAGTTTTGACGATCGAATAAGTTAGGTTGATGGTTCGAGCAAAATGTGTGAATCAGAACATATGCATACCGCCTGTGCGTGTGTGGGTGTATATGATGAGAAACGATCGCCTACCGTTACGGACAGATTTCAGCCGGATATCCACGACAAAACGATGCATTTAGCTTCAAGATGATTCGAATGTTTCTGAGGCAAGTTTTTTATGGTTTTGGTTTGCCATTCCTCTACATCAGTATAATAGGATTTTAAGTTAATTCGCGGTGTTGACCTACAATTTGTATTTGCTCCTACTACATTCTACCTTGAACTGCAGTATGTCACCAGTAACTGAGAAAGGTTTGTTGACGCGGCAGCAAACATTGTAGGGAATGGCAAAATCTGTGCAAAATATATTTACAAACATATGAACCACAGGGCGGTGTCCTCCTCTTAGTTAAAATTTGTTTAGCATGTTTAGTTTTTAGACGCAACGAATCAAGTTAAAATCCTAGGAAACCGTTTTTAATCAACGCTTTTGAAACTCTACGCGCGTATCGAACTCACAGGCACAGCACAAACGCAGGGTTGATGTTATTCCAAACACGGTGAATGATGATTACAAACTAAAATGTAGTTGTTTCTTTTATCGAATGCCACATAGCAGAGCGTTAAGTGCGAGAGGATTGTGGTGTATTAGTAAAAGAATACGAACGGGCTTTACAACGGTAACAAAGATAAAAAGGTAGAAACACGTAAAAAAAGAAATACATCCGCCACACGGAACAAACCACACTGACTGCTGTTTCCAGGTATGTTTGTCCGGGGACGCAACCAACTTATACGCTACACCAACATGACTTACATCAACGTGTAAATCCTGCAAAAAGGGGTAGAATAGAGAATGTTAATAAATAGATCTCCCCATCCATTTCGGAGGCAAAGTGGGAACGTGTCATAAAAGCCGTCCCCGGGGACAGCTGGGAGATGAGGACAAATCTGTTACGCAGTGACCGAACCGAAAACATGGACTGATCGAATATCGCATACACGGTATGAACCCAGCTCTCCTCGAGTGGCAACAGATGAATGGACAGTTGTGTTTACGAACTTTCCAGCATTATCCTTCCGGCATATACACACGCATACACCCGGCACATACGCAATAAACGAGAATAATTACCTTCACCTCGATGTCCCCGATTTTGTTCACCGCCCGGATGATTGGCCTGCCGACCATCGACGGGAAGATATGGGCTGGAAAGTTGCTGCCGGCGTAACCACATTTTACGAACTGCAAATTAGAAATAGGAACCACGGTCAGGAGTATGCACGGAATGGTTATGCCCCACCCGTAACAGGAAGTTATCGGAATGGCTCTGATAACGCAAGGCAGACAGTAGGGTAGAACAAAACTTACTCCCGTTCCATTGTCACAAACAATAACGTGCCGCCCTCTGCTATCCATTCTATTCCGGACTGTGTATTCTGCTACCGATACCGGAGTGTTCCGAATGTGTACAAAACTACTGAATTAAGCACAGTGTTCACGAGAACATTTACTAACTAACTTCCTTTCCTGTAGCTTAGTCAGCCTCGGTTTCTGAATGAGTAATAGCGTTGATAAATATCACTCGTTTTTTTCTTTCTTTACTTTCCACACTGCAGGGAAACCACCCAGATACACAATCCACTCAGGCAAAAAGAAAGAGAGAGCACGATACGGCTCTTGTCACTGTTGGCCATCTTGAATATTATTTTGACAGCTGGCGAACTAGCCGAATGGATTTCAAACTGGTTGCTCATTTTCGAAAACAATACAATCTTTATCGCAGAATAATTCTTATGAAATGTACAGGAACGATTTTTATTCTCTATTAGAATCAACAATTCACGAAAATAATAATTAGATTTTAAGAATCGACAGCTTTTGTACGAATCTTGTGAAAAAATAAATCTATTTTGATGCTGTCATATTTTGACATCGCCCTGTGAACTGTCATCCGCATTTACAGGTTTGGCTTTTTGGCCAATAAAAGCCATTTATAGCATATTTGTAAACAAACGCTAACATCTTATGGTTTTTATACGATTTATGAATTAAAAAATAATACAACCATTGTTTAACAAATGTTTTTATATTTTTAGCGTTCTTTTATGTTTGTGGTAATCGATTGACTAGCTGCACATCTGCGAATAAACAATGGGCGTTAAATGTAGAGCTACCACCTGTTCTACTGTCATACTGTTCTACGGAATCGAAGAAACGGCTTTAATTAAACGGTAGAAGAGCACGTGATTTTCCGAAAAATAATTTAAAGATAATTTACTCCAAATAAATATAATTTGACAAGAAAAACGTTCAAAACCTATTTCTGAACATTGGATTACATAAAGTTTTGAAATATTGCAGTTTTATTGCTACTTTAATATAGTAACTTTTCTTTCGGTGTTTCTACTTCATTGATGTTGAAAAGTGCATCAAATAACGCTTTGATTTATTCGCTTCTCATCACAATCGATATAAAAAAAACCAAACACGGAAGATTTTCTCATCTGGTTTAGATTATTTTTATTAATTCGATTTTTGGGTCATAAATAGCGTCATGAATATGATAATGGTTTGTGTGGTATGTACGTAAGTGTCTTTGCAAACTGTTTTTTTTTTTTTTTGTAACATACCATCGTCGTTTCCTTATGTTACTGTCAATACGCACTACGACAACGGCTTCTTATACAACTAGTTCTTAGTTCCATATTGCAATGAAGATGCTAACTTGGCGCCACTCTGCATTCGTTAGTCATTACTATATTTCGTTTTCTTTTTTCTCTTGCCTTTGCCCTTTCCTTACGCTTCGGTGCTCCCTTCATCCGATCTAGTATGCAGATTTCTAAGTTGATTCGCTTTGAACACAATGTTAAAGGCAAACATTAAAGTACAACCCAGGTATAGCCACACATCCATATGGAATTGTGGGTCCATGGCCAGGTAGTTTCGTTTGATGCAAAAAAATAAAATAGAAAACATTATAGACTTAAAAGAATATTACAAGCTAGATATGACTGCCACGATTTCAGTAATGTCGCTGTGACCTAAAGAGATACCAGTTGTACAGAGTTTCAATCAAGGCCATACCGTCACCCCTTCCTTGGCCGTGTTCGAATGAGCAAAGGAAGGACAACGTTATTTCGCGAAGTTTCGGTACGTATCCTTTCAGATTGTTGCCATCTATTAATTGATAATGGTATATATAGGTACAGATTATACAACTCCTTTTCATCATCGTACGTACGCCGTGTTTTGTGTTGCAGTTTTCCCTCCTACTCAATTTTCTTTCGCAGTTTGTTCTTGTAAGTTTAATGGCACTTGCAGTGAATTCTTTTTGTCCCACGTGTTCTCGTTTGTTTCTAGGCACCATCTCATTGTTTAGGCAAAGCTCACTAAAGAGTTCATCTTTGGGTAATTGTTATACTGCATAATTTATATAAGTGTGAAACAATCGTTTTAAAACCTTAGCACATGCTCTTCCTGCAAACACAGCATCTAACTTTGCCACTCTCTCATACGCCACGTAAGCACTAATCTAACTAGAGAAAGCGTGGAATCTACTAGAATTCTCGCACCTACACTGACCGTTCGCTTACTCAGTACACACGCACACAACGGTTTCGTTAGGTTCGTTTCTACTACGAATTTTGTTGTAAACACATCAAATTGATTATATTGATTAAGAGATATTGCATTCATTGCAACCTACTGCTACAGGGAAGAGCGACGCAGCGACATGGATCAGAGGGTTCTCGCTCGCCTCTTGCTTGAGCACCCATCCACCCTTCACCCTCTTTGGCCATGCTCTTCTCCAACTACTATCCCTAACATTTCGGGGAGTTCAAACAACCCGAATGTCTTTGCCGCATCCTAAGCTCACTGCGCAGTAACACCTTTGGTAGTATTGCTGTATTTTTGTTTTTCACACTATTACCACCTCACTAACATATTCGTTACACGTATTGGCTCGTATTGGCATGTTAAGAACATAATTTTCAATCTTTACCTTTTGCATGTGCTTATTTTTCCACTATCTCTTTTTTAAAAGCGGTTTGTTGACCGACTGTATTAATAGGGGGTTTTACATTGTAATTTGTTGCGCCCTGTTTCTGGCTATTTAAAAGGGTATCTTTACTTCCTTGCTGAGAGTATTGGTGCATCAGAGTACGTGTACGTGTGTGTGTTGTTTATTTTATATTCAAAATACACTATAAATGAATTCATAATTGAAAAATAAAACATCGCATAATGTTGCGTGTGTAGTGAAAATGTTAAATGTTTCTCCTCTTTCCCTATCCATAACTACTGCTACACTCATTAAAACCAGACTATATTGCTTCCGACAACCTTTCTCTCCTCCCTGCCCTCCACAATGAAATGAAATCATGCGATCAAGAAGGAAAATTATCATTTTCTTTATACGTAAGGCTCGAACACGCAGGAAAACGTTATCAAATATAATATCTGTCTTTCCTTCTACCTTATGTGGGGCTGTTTACCTGTTTTTTTTCCAAAAACCAAACTTCAATCGCGATTAAAAATGGCAGAAGGAAACGGCTCTAAACAGAACAGGAAACATAAAATATGTAACATACTTTTTAGCTCTGGTATACATATACACCATCTATTATAGGCACTTTGATAGCATAGCAGGTTAAAATCATAGTTTGTTTAATCCGTTTCCGGCTGTAAGTTTTGATAATATGTCCGCGATTCATTTACCGTAAACTAAACGTGTTGCACTAAACGAGAGCACAACTATTTAATGTCATTTCACATTTCATTGATGATCCGTTTGCTCTTAATACGCTAACAATATTCGCAAAAAAATTAATGGAGTAAATTCAGAGTTTAGAAAATTAATATACAAGTAGAATACACTAGCAGTAAGGAGGTACCTCTTTCGAATATCCCTCTAAAACCGAAACACGAACAAAATAAATATTTAACAATGTTCACACACAAAAAAAAAACAAGAATCTTCCATACTTCTTTTAACTCCTCCCTTTTATGGCTAACCTGTGTTTGCAACATACTCGACGGCCCTTTCTAATCCGCACATAAACAAACACATTTGGTCCAAATTCTGGCCACAAAATTCATACATTACGTTTGCTTTTGTATTTTAATTGTTTCTAGCGAAATATGTAAATATAAGAATGGACGTTCACTAAACATTAATTAAAATAAAGCAACAATGAAAAAAAAATAATTAAAGTGTAATCGTTGTTTTTGTTTTGCAAATGTAGTGCAACAGTGGCACTTCCCACTACCGGGCTGGTACTGGAAATTCCAGCCAGGCCTCAAGGGCGGTTACTTAAGGCCAGCGAAAGCCCGAAACCTCTTCTAGTTGGCTGTACACGTTTCTAAAGATAGGAGTTGTATATGATTATGTCAAATAAAATAATTCGCAGTTATTACTTTCATGCGTGTTTACAAGTATTCGTACGATAAATATAAGTTATATGTAATTTTGATTATGCTTGAGAAAATGTCGTATGCTATGCCGCGTGCATTTTCCTATTTTTAAAAAAAGATCATTTTTCAAATCCCCCCGTCTCCTCTCTTACTTAATTCTATTCGTGTAGCTTACATTTTTAAGTAAAATATGTACATAAATAATCATGCAAATCAATAAAGATTATTGTAGCATGCATTTGAGTCCTTTCCTCACAATAACAACAACACGACTTTCTTTTAACCTTTACTAACAAATAAAATAGGACGCTCTCCTTATGCGCCAATTGTTTGGAATGTGCCGCCATTAACTCTACCGTCGAGTATCATCGGGAACAGAGTGGTTCCATTGTTGCTGCTGTTACGGTATGTTTCTGTCTAAGTACGAAACGAGCGAGTGAATATCACCCGCCAGTAAGTGTTGGGAATCAAACTGGTGATCACGTCACTTGTCCACACCGAGCAGCTTGGCAGCTTCGGATGCCGATGATAGTAGAACCCGACTCAGGATACCTTCGTCGCTAATACCGAGTAGATTACCGATCAACTCTGAGTGTTGTTGACTGTGGTGGAAGTGATGGTGGTTGTAACGCTTTCCACCACTGATGAGGGCTGCCGAGGATGCTGTAATCGCTTGGAGCGCCGGAGTGGTGGTTTCGATTCCACGTTCGGCTGATACTTGCTGCTGGCGGTGGTTAGATAACGGTGGGCTGGAGCACTCCGCGTCCTCATACTCGTCGTCATCGGTAAGATCGGATCCACTGTTTGGATCATCGTGTCCGTTGAGCTTACCTTTTCTACCGTCCGACTGGCCGTTTGTGCGACGGACCGTGCTATGCCGCCGACCGGAGGAGGATGAAGACGAAGTGGGCGAGCTGTTGCCACCTTCCGCGGTGTGCTTTTTCCGATGTCGCAGCATACTGTGCTTGAGCGTAAATCGGCGATCGCACACGTCACACTGGAACGGTCGCTCACCGGAGTGCGTCCGCATGTGCCGTCTCAGGTCTTCCGTCGACCAGAAGCGACGCAAACAGAATGCGCAGATAACCTGTGATCATATCGAAGGTGCCGCGAAGGGAGATTTGTAATGAAAGAACAATAAATAAAAACGCACCGTTAATAAAGTTAAATGCGAACCACCAATGGAGATCGCGAGCCAGGCAGCGGACATGCGCCGTCAACCTGACTGCACGACTATTAATTAAGGACTGACCTTAGACCTACCTTCCGATTGGCATAGTCGAGATACTTGCCACCGTTGTTATTGTTATTGTTATTATTGTTGTTGCCACTCTCATCATCATCCGGCGAACCAGTGTGCGCTTCACTCTCCGTCGCCGATGTCGCAGTCTCGAGCGATAGCTTCGCCTTCAGTGTCGTGAACTCCTGTGGATGGGTTTGCTGGATGTGCTCCAGGCAGGAGACACGCTCGGCAGTAGAAACATCGCACAGATGGCACTTGTACGGTAGATCTGGCAAACCACCGACCGAGAATAGCCCTTCCTTGCCTTCGCCATCCTCTTCCTCCATCGTCGTGTCCGAATGGTGTTGATTGAATTGACGGTGGCGGCGTTCCTCTTCATCGCCGTTCTCCTCGACCTCGTCACGCTGATGCCTGCGTGCCGAACGTCGATGACGCGTCTCCTTTACGTCCTGTTCATTCAACTGCTTACCGTGCGTAACATCCTCCTGATCCTCGTCTCGACCATCATCACTGCCATTCTGTTTGTCCAACACTGAGTTTTGCTTCACGCTATCGTCATCAATCGACTCGTGACGGGTTATCGCTACCTCAAGTGAATCGTTTTTTGATGTAACCGCAGCAACATCACCATGCTTCTCCTTCAACACTCCAGCATCTGGAAAGTCTTCTTCGCCATCGGCACTAGCCTTTTGCTGTTGCTGCTGTTGTTGATGGGGGAGCTGTTGCTCAGGTCCCTTCAATGAGGCCGTCGCAGCAGCCGATCGTGCTCCCTTGCCAGAAATCTTCTTGCACATTGCTTCGGCAACTGCGACCGGTATCGGTTCCGGTTTCGGATCCAACAGATCATCTATAGGTACCGGTATCGAAACAGCTGATTCCACGTCACCATGCTTACGTAGCAGATGCCGGTCACAGTTAGACTTCGTGGTAAACAGCAACGTACATTGGGAACACTTGAACGGCTTCTGGCCGGTATGCGTGAGGATATGACGACGCAGCGAGCTCGACCACGGGAACATTCGCTGGCAGTACGGGCAGCTGACACGGTTTGGGGCCAGACTGTAAGCTGACTTCTTCTTTTGCTGCTGATGAGCGAGTGCCACTGCCGAAGGGTTCGGGTCATCCGTGCCGGAGTTATTACTTTCAGAAGCCGAGCCAGACGCTACAAGACCTTCCTCATCGCTGTGGTCCTGAGACAGTGGTACCTGAACCTCTGGTCTGCTGCAAAACAACAAAAAAACAAGTTCGTACGTTAGTAACTTTGACACTTCTGGTCAATGCGCTGTGATCTTTTTATTTACCTGAAAAAGCTCTCCAATGTCGGATTGACGGCGTTATCAAGCAGTTTCGACACGGGCACAAGATCGCTGCTACCACTCTCATCGTGATTTACCAGGCTACTGCTACTACTGCTGCTGCTAGATGATGCCTTTCTTGTAACGGTGGGTGAAGCTGTTGATGATTGGTTGTGTTGTTTAGGTTGCTTGCACGATTGTTGTGAAGAGTTCATCTCTGGCTGCTCCTGCACTGTATCAACCTTATCACCACCAACACCGATCTCTGCCTTGGAACAATTTTCTTCCAGCTTCTGTTTCAGTATACGGTTCAAGCTGACACCATGTTCGGGCTGTGAGTACCCAGCACCATTCGCTCCACGCTGGTCTTTCGGTGCCGGGTACACTGCTACATTTGCAACATTCTGAGCTTCCGGCACTTGCATATTCGCCATTTTTGATCCACATTCTTCGTCCTCGTCGATCACGAGCTGCGCATCTTCCTCTTCATCATCCTCCTCCCCACCCTTCTCATGCCCATCCTCTGGAGTTCCATCCTCTTCCTCCTCCAACTCCTCCTCGTTGTCATCCTCCTGGGGTTCTACTGGTGGTGGCATCTGGTGTTCCTCCCCGTCGTACGTCAGCTTGTGCATATTACCATCTTCGTCGAAACCACGGCGCAGAAACTCACCATCGTGATCAAGCTGTGACTGCAGGCGACGACGTCGGCGACGGTAGCGTTGGCTAAGGATCGGTGTTGCACCTTCGTACTGTCGATCCTCCCGACCATCGTCCTCGTCGTCTTCTTCGGTTTCACCACGTGCTCCCCCTCTCATATGTCTACCGGCAAGTCCGGATGACAGTACGGGTGTCTGTTGTTGGCCGTAGTGATGGTTAAGGCGTTGCTGCTGTTGTTGCTGATGCTGCCGCTGATTCCACTGTCCTGCCGCACCCTGTACGATCATGTTGTGTAACAGTGGATTCAAGTGACTTGCAGCACCATCCTGGCTATTGCTTCCACCACACATCCCTCCACTACCTTTGCCGGACTGCTGTGCTAAGATGGCGTATTTTACCTGCTCAGAAATGGCTCCACCTCCAGTGCCGCTTCCGTGCATACCTCCACCCGCACCGAACGCTCCCTGTAGTGCAGTTACCAGCGACCCAACCGAGTTGTTTGCACCGCTACTGCTATTGCCTCCTCCTCCTCCTCCTCCTCCTCCACCGCCACCGCGACGCATCAAATGATGACCGCCCCGTTGTCGCTGAGACCAGAACTGTGGATGCTGCTGCTTAATGTGACGCTCCATGTTGGAGCGTAGCGTGAATCGCGCCGAACAATGCTCGCAAGCAAATGGCCTTTCCGTGCGATAGCGACGTTGCTTTTGCTTTGGCATAAGGACTCCATTCTTAATCACCATCTTTACCGGTCCAACACCGGACGAACCAACTCCACCTGCTGCGCCCGATAATGGAGATACGCCGAAGTTACCCACACCAGCGGCAGCTGCTGCAGCAGCAGCTAAAGCAGCAGCAGAAGTGACTGGCGACCCGCTCCCACCTCCACTGCCCGGATGCTGCTGCAAGGATGACAATTGATTGTTGCCACCGTTAGCTCCACCAGTTCCACCAGCTCCACTGCTACCACCAATCGGTGTTGACATAGGCGAGGGCGTTGAGGGTGTTAGCAGCTGCTTAGGCGTTGCAACAGTAGCAGCTGTTCCAATGTCTCCCATGTCGCCCGACTTGGTAACACTATTCGGTGGCGTATCGGTTACCGGTGGTGGATAGAACGGATTTACCAGCAGCGGCAGATGATGGTTACGGCCACTGGTGGCTGTAGCGGCTGCCGCTGCTGCCAGATTCGGAAGGGGACCCAAGCCAAAGTCATTGCCCATCAGCTCCCCAAGGGCAGCCGCCGAACCGGGTAGCATGGAATTTTGTAGAAAGGAAGCTGCATGCAGCGAGAACGATGGTAGCTGCAGCGTATTACATAGTTGGTAAAACTGGAATAAGTGCATCGGATCGAGCTTGGCAAAAGTATCGTTGAACAGCTGGAACTGTTGCTGTTGCTGGGCCAGATTGACCTTGGATAGCTTTGGCAAATCTCCACGCCGGTGTCCCGCCGACTCGTCCTCGTCCGCGTCAGTCTCCTTCGCAGGCGGCTGCTGCTGCTGTTTGGCACCAGTTCCCCCACTACCCGCATGTTTCTTCGACACCACCGAGCGTGGTTCACTATCGACGCCATTAACGGGCAGCAACATTTCCACCCGGTGACGGTGTACTGGGTTGCCCTCGATATCATCATCGTCGTCTTCGCCGTCCGTGGAAAGCATCGGTACCGATGGTGCAGTGACTGGGGCAGATTTGCGGCCAAACACAGTCGACTTCTTGCTGAGATCGAGCGCATCCATACTCAAATCTATTGGTAGCGCGTTGCTGTTTACATCTGCCGAATGTTTACTACCCTTCTGCACTAACACTCCACCGTCTGCTGCGATTGATGGTGCCTTTTTACCAGAACTGATGATATGATCCTCCAGAGATTGCTCCTGGTCCTCCTCGAGCGCATCATCCTCGTCGTCGTCTTCCTTGGGTGGTGTAAGTTGGTTTAATTTCTCAAGGCTCTTCACCTGTATCTTGGCTGCCACGGAATTTCCGTATGCCCCATTACCCACGCCTCCACCGAGTGGTGTCTGTAGTAGCAGACTTGTGTCGAGCAGGGAACTGTGGTTTGTACCGGCAGCTGCTGCGGCTGCCACAAAGCTGGGCGGTAGTTGTGGCATAAGCATATCCTTAAGTTCCTGCGACAGCAACGGTGTACTGCTTCGTCCTTCTGGTAGACTCTGCTCATCCTGATACGAAGCACTTGCAAGCATCGTTGGCGTGTAGGAACCGTCGGCTGGTGGTGTGTTAAACAGCTGCAGCTTTTTGAGCGGATCGTCACAGGACGAGTCCTCCGCCGGATGGTAAATGATAGCGCGCTTAACATCTTCCCGTGTCGTTCGTCCATGCCGGTTGCGAAGATGCCGCTCGCAGTTTGCCTTCGTTGTGAACGCATAGTTACACAACGCACACTCGTACGGCCGATCTCCATTGTGCGTGCGCATATGACGGATCAGCGTTGCTTTGTCGCTTACCACGTAGCGACACATGTTGCACTGGTACGGACCCGGTCCGGCCGCCGTCACGTGCGTACGATTGTGACCCTTCAGAGCGCGCAGATTTGGAAACACCGCCGTACAGATGCGGCACGGGAACTGTCCACGGAGTTTCATACGGCGAAACTCGGCAGTGAACGCATCCTGTGCTTCTTCCGGTTCGTCGCGCGATCCAGTCGAGTGGGCATACATGCCACTATCGCTACCCGCACCATCCTTACCGAGCGATGCGTCAAGCAACCCAGACAGTGGCGTATGGCTGCCACCATCTAGCTGACGACCGAACAACCCACCCGACGATGCCACATTGATAATCGACTGAATGTCTGCGAGATCTTTGCCACTGTCGACCATTTGATGATGTTGTTGCTGTTGTTGCTGGTGGGCATGATAGAGTGCCATGTCCGAGGAGTAGTACGATGGCAGGGCGGCCGTCGAGTCGGTTGGCGATGCAAGCGGTTCCTGCTTCAATACCGGTACCGGTGAAGAGAACGATTTGTCCAGCGATGACGGTGTCGTGGGTGCCTCCGAAAACGTACCTACCGGACGGTTTTGTAGATCCAAGTTGGCAAAGAAATCTTCCCGACGCAGATGACCCTGCTGCTGTACATGCTGCTGCTGATGTTGCTGTTGCTGCTGCTGTTGATTGCGTGGATGCCGTTCATCATCGTACGAGCGATTGTTGCGATCGTCGTAACACGAACCCATATCAGAGCCGGACACATCCGACGAGTCTGACTCACTCGGTGCCCGCTTGCGCCTCTGTCTGCCGGTTGCCCTTTCACTGCTGCCACCACCAACTCCCCCACTGCAACAATCGGCCGCATGCATCGAGAGCGTCTTGGAGCACGGGAATGCTCGATAGCATCGGGTGCATTCGTACTTTTGACTCGTCACCGGTGTCCGGATGGTCTGCTCGCACATGTTCTTGGCGATCAGCGGGAACTTTTCGCTAGAAAAGTCTACAAAGGTGAGATCCTTGAAGCCGGGCGTTATGTTTTGGTAGTTGTTATAGCTGCATCGGTGCGCATTCAATGCCTTGTGACTGCGGAACATGATTTCGCAGTGACGGCACTTAGCCGGTATGTTCGGATGTTCCCGGTCCAGGTGCTGTTCCAGACTGATCATGCTCGCAAAGTCATTTCGCACGCAAACCGGGCAACAGTATCGTTGACCACTTTCGACCACCGATCCTTCCAGCAGATTGTTGTTGATCGTCCGCACCTTACGATATTGTTGGGCTCGTTCACTTCCACCACTACTCAATGTTGCCTTGCGTTTGCCACCGCTCAGCTCCTCTACTTCAAATTCACCGTCATCCTCGTTTGCTTCCTCTCGATGATGTTCATGTTGCTGCTCCTCCATGTCAGTGTTCATAATTAGATGGTGCTCCTTGCGACGACGCCGGTTACTACTCGTCTGTTCATCCATTAGCTCATCCTCGTCCTGCTCATCACCACCATCGAGCAGTGCACGCTTCTTCTTCTTTGGCTGCCCATAGTCATCTTCCTCGTCGGCGTCTTCATCTTCCTCCGGTTCTTCTTCCTTTTTCTTTCGATAATGCCGATTTGTGGCTGCTGCTGAACTACCGTGACCCGATCCCCGGCCACTGTTCCGAACAGTCTTGTTTGCTCCACCTCCACTACCGTCGGACGATGAACCACCTCCACCAGTACCAACACCACCACCACCAGCATCACTCTCGAAGCTGTCACGTCCGGATGGGTACTTGTGGGTGCGCATGTGACGATGCATGTTCCCGTTGGTGGTAAACGTGAGGCTGCAGTACTTGCAGTTGAACGGCCGTTCGCCCGTATGTACCAACACGTGCCGATCGAGCGATGACGCCGACGATAGCACCTTGGAGCAGATTTTGCAGCAAAAGCTGACTGATGCAACGGCCGTCGCCGCCGACTCGGACTCGGCATTGTGGAGACGGATGTGATCTGTAAAGGCACGCTGGGTCGGCGACACACAGTCACAGATGGGGCAGATGTACCGTTTCCCCGTATCGGACGCAACCGTCGTCTGTTCTTCGTCGTCCTCTTCGTCCTCTGTTCGACGTTGGCTACCCGAAGTCCCACGTGTTTGCTGCTTCCCGCCGTGTGACGTAGTTGTTGCTGCCACTGCTTGACGACGCTGCTGCTGCAATAGCATCTCTGCCGTCGATTCTAGCGATCGTTTACCGACTCCTCCACTGCCACGGGTAATGCTGCTGTTGTTGTTGTTCGGTACTGTGCTGCTGTTGTTGTTCATCGTTTTCCGCCGCAACATATCGTCTGTGAGCTGGTGCAGATGCTCACTGCGCTGCTTGTTCGCCGACTGCTGATGTACGCGATGACTCGAATTACCGCCGCTACTGCTACTGCTGCGGCGCTGCTGTCTATGGAAATGGTTTAAATTTTCCGAAACTGCTGAACTGTTGCCATATTCCTCCTCCTCTTCCTCCTCTTCTGCTCCACTACCAACGGCAACTGGAGATACGTTTTTGCCAACGTCCAGAGGCGATACCTCCTCCCCTGCATCCATATCTGGGATTGGCTGGTTGGCTGTGGTCTCTGTTTCGCTGGTCGGTGATTCTGTTGCCGGTTCCGGTGTTTCGACCTTTACCACCGCCCGCGTATATCTGTCCGATGTGCCGGTACCGGTGACAGCATTGGTTGGTGCGGCAACACTGGTAACTCCTGCACTATCACTTTCGGCTTCCATATTTTGAGCGTTCAGTTGCCGTGAAGTTGAAGAAACCATCATTCTCACCAAGGGTGAGACTTTTCTTCCGCCCTGTTTTACAACGGAAAAGTTTCGTACAGTTCTGATGTATGCCTGTGATTGAAAAGATATACAACAACAATAAGGTTACTAACACTGTTTACGCTTTGTCTTAAATGATGTATAAGTAATTATTAGTAGCAGTAAAATGACAAACTAATGGAAAGTACACAATTACGCGCGAATCTAGGCACCAATTGCGCCATTTTTGCTTTGTCCTTGGCGATGGACACTCCCACCCCATCTTCGATCTTTCTTAATCGTCACACATTCTCCATTCGTTCGACCTCGAGGTCACACCCGCTGTTGCTCCCCCTCCCCCCCCTCCATCACGCGTGTCTTATCGCATGCTGTAAAAGCTGTGATGATGTATGTGCGGGTGTGCCATCCAATAATCGATTCGTGTGCCGCCAGTTTGACCGTTCAATGCTAAATTGCGATTGAAACCAGAAAAAGCAAAAAAAAAACCCAAATCAGTACGTCTACAGAAGAAAATCACTGAAGATTAACGGCAGCCACTCCATATACACTTATACACACATTGCTTTTCGTCGATAGTGGTAGTACACGCGTGTGTATGTGCGCGCAACGCCCGACTGACGACCGTCATCATGATGATGATGAAGTTGCACATGAGCACATCGGCAAAATAAAATAATAAACCACTATGAGAATATAGCGGCAAACTCAGAAGCAACAAAAAATCAAGCTACTGCAAGTCAAGGTGGACGCCATCTTTGCGAACTCATAGCTACTCCCCAGATGGTATGATCTGTAATGGGAAACACACGCGATTCAGTGTTACCAACCAGCAGGTAGGCAGGAAGAAACCCCAAGGATGGGAGGGAAGAGCAATGATAGTTATGTGTCGCTGTTCCTACTTTTTCCCAAAACACCTACTAGAGCTCCCAGTCTTGATGGCTGAGGGTAAAGGCATGCCAGACCAGGAACACGTATCCTCTCCTCTGCTCTTATCACATTAGCAGTATCAGAAGCTGAGGCAGGCAGGCGACCTGCGGTATGCAGTTCATGAGATGAGGGTGAAGAAAACCGACCCCCTCACTTTACTCCACCAGAAGCACAAGCGGGACACAGACGACGACAGCCGATAACGATAAGCGCATACAAATTTGAACTTCATTTAGATGGTAATCACTCATTGCGTTCTGTAAGGCAATGTGTTGGTGCGGCGTTGGAGCTGAGTGATGGTAAATTGATGAGAATCAACTACCGAAATTGATGTTGATGACACCACAGAGCAGCAGTTCCGTACGCACAGCTTAGCCCCATGTATAGTAACCGTACAGTAGTAATCGTGAGCCATGAACACTTACTCGGTGTCATGATGTACCTTCAGAAGGGCGGGGACCAGAGTTGACTCAATCTTGGAATCGATGGCGATAAACCCTCTTGATAGATACACGCGATGTTCGATGTTATGGTAGTATGCGATAATTCCCGCAGGCAGCAGGAGAATTAGCCATGCTTCTTTAGGTGCTTTAGGGAAGAAGAGTAGATTCCGTGGAATCTACAATGCGACGACCCTTGATTCGTCCCAGAAGCCCCATAATAGCCGAAAGAAGGACAACACTGGGAAAAATTAATTCCATTAAGGCTCCCTCCTCTCTCCATCTGTTTCGTGGAGTTCTCGACCAAACACGACAGGGATGAAATGTGTAAGAAATTCATACACATATATATATGCCACACAGAGACATAGGAATGCCTCCACGCATCGGGGGAAAATCGTTAGAAAAGCGATAGTCGGCGAGATTGGTCGATTGCTGATGGAGGAAATTCTTCGCTGCTGTACATACACTGCCTGCATTAATCAATGGTGTACAAGGATTTGACAAATATTTGCAGCTTGATGGTTGGGCACTGTCTCTGCACAGATAACATAGAAGTAAAGGAAATGCTTTCCAAGATAGAAATTCTCAGAAGTAGTATAGCATTACAGCAGCAACAACACAAACAAAACTGCGAACGATAGAGAGTGAAAATGAATCATCGTCACGCAATGATCTTCTTTCCCCCCATTCGTTGCTCACGGACATATGTGTCCCTACTGTACACATATATATGTGCATGTGTGGTAACACTTCCGGTTGCGGACATGCTGTCTCCCCGGGGCCATCCATATGTCGTTTCCAATTCGGAACACATGCACGTGAGTGTGTGCGTAGGCACAAAGTAGGATTTTTCAGGCATACTGGGTTTGCTTGGGTACGGAGTCTCTCCAGGGATTTTACGTTCTCTTCACATGCACATATATCCCAGCAGAAAGGGAAGCGCGATAAGGCGGTGGTGCTGGAAAACCCCATCGCCTGTTCGGGCGGTGACGGATCCATTTTCCTGAATTGTCGCTTGTATCGCTGCGACAAGCTCAATTCCAGGGGATCTTCCGAGTTTGTAAGGTGGGGGGAAGCCATTCAGGATGCGCTCTAACTCTACACATACAATGAAACAAAACCCCTCTATTCCCCCGTTTTTCCTCCCATCATTAACCTTCTTTTTACTACACACCATTCAGGTTACAGACGGTAGCGCTCTTCTTGCAGGTATTTACGTCCCCATGTATTTGATAGTAGTCGCTCGACCGAACTGTCACGGTTTCTTTTATATTTATATTGGTGGATGGTCAACTATAGCGTATTATGGCACAAAAACCTGGCGGTGTAGATAGATGTATTGATTGAAGTAGCGAAGGCTTCATGTAGCACAGGAAGTCCTCTCATGTTTTTATTCACTTCAATTCAGTTAAAGCTCCCACATATTGAAACTGAGCATGCTGTGACGAACTCAATCAAAAAAGAAGAACACACCTTTCTGATGAATATCAAACCTCGGCAAGGTCTCTTGCACAAAGATTCACTCACAAAACGCACTAATGCATGTCAAGGATCACTGGCGCAAGAAGCAATAATGCTGCTAGACGACGCTTTTGTAGGGTTTCTGCTTTCGTTTCGAGAAGCTCGAAAGATAATGGTTCTTTTACACTCAGGAACGACTAATATTAGAAACTTATGACGCATATTGAGCGTACAACTACAAACAGATCTTTAATGCGATAAAATGGAACAGCATCGCTACGTACGGAGCAAAAATCCTTTTCTCACACAGGAACACGAGAGCTTATGTTGAGCAGCACTAGACACTTTAATTAACGAATCGTAACACAAGAAAACACATATTAGCACAAAACTGCAAGACTTTTAAAGTAATGGGAAGTTTCCATCTGCGGACGGGTGTCGTTTAAAAGACCGTATAAAATATTACAGCATTGCTACCAACCAGGACACCAAAGGGCGCCGTGTAAGCTGTTTAGGAGCTGCCGTATATTCCCGCCATGCGTGCGTACGCATACACGTTCTATCGTCTCAAGCTCAACTCCCCGACTGAACCGAGGTCGAAGGCAATCGGAGCTGCTGAGACCGCCTGATGGATGTACACCTTTTCCCAGCAGCAGCAGCAGCAGCAGCAGAAAACTCTTGCGTATCGGAGAGCGTACAAACAAGAAAGAGAGAGAGGCCAGTAAACGAGAGATCACAGTCGAAGCGATCTCGTTCGCCGTATCCTGAGCGCAGCAGCACTCTTCTCCCCCCTCATCCTATAAGAAAGAGAGAGAGAGAGCGCACAACTGCGCACCATCCGCATCCTACACAACACCCCCGCAACGACTTTCCAAAGGTGTATTCTTCTTTCTAGCATAGGTTCAAAAGGGATTCACCGGTACGGGCTCTCCCTTCAGGTTGCATGGGCTCCATCACACACACGCACACCTGGTTTTTCCTGCTTTTCTGGTGAGAGCAATTCTTGCCCATCTCTAAACACGGGCGCGGCATTCCTCTCATGGACGCGTATACAAAAAAGGGCCCAGGTTGCAGGAAGATGTCCTCACGCGGCTGCACATTCTCAACCAATAAGGTTCCTCTCCTATCTATCTCTTGAATCTTTCGCAGCGTCCCTACTCGCTTGGTCGCTCGCCTCTCGCTCTCGCAGGCACCGGTCGGTCACACACGATTGGCTGCTGCTGCCGCTGGTCTCGCCTTGCGCATCGAGGCTTCCAGAGCAAACCGACCCGGATTCGTTCATTTTGAGATGAAGCGCACATACAAATAACCATCGAAGTATGCGTAGAGGGGGTGAAATCAACCCCTATGTATATTATCATCGCAAATGTTTGTCGGTTTCAGCAAACGTCTCGTCTTCCCAGTAATGCTCCTAAACATAATTCCTGGGGCGCTGCTACGGAAACGAGCACACACACACCGTACACACAAAATCATCAATCATCCAGCTCTACTTTCAAATAAGGCGGGACAAGATGGAGACGGCCGTACGAGCAAGTGAGTTAATATGTGTGTATGTGTGATCCTACACGCAAAACAATTGTAAGGAGCTGGTAGGAGGGTAACTCAACAGCAAGATTCTAGCAGCTGCAGCATGGTTCTATCAGATAGGGATACATGGAATCCTTACAGCACTGTATACTCCCCTTCTAAACTCCCAAGAGCATCTCTTTTAGACGTGGTCTTGCGCAAACGTTCGAAAAGCGAAATAAATTGCTGCTAGAGGGTGGTATACCCAAACACTTCTTTACGGGGATGTTTTGCTCTGCCATTCCTGCGAAACGCGACTTTCCAACCGCCCTCCTCACTTATCTGCTATGCTCCATCTATACGCTTGCAAGAGCAAGCAGCTACACAAGTATTTTCTTTCTCCCTTCGGTGGTGCGCAGCACACGCAGGAGTGGTTGCTGGAACTGTTTACCATCAGCCACAACCATACACACACGCGAACCAAGATATGGACTTGGAATATCCCGCACGGGAGCTCATCTAAAAGATGAGGACATAGCAAGGAGGGTGGCCCTCAAACGGTAGAGTGAAAACAGGAAGCCAAGATAGGGAGCGAGACGTGAGCGAATCAGAAAGGATGGTGGAGTGGTAACGGGTGCCTTCAGGTGAAGGTGGAGCAAGGAAGAGGAATAAAATCACCCAACCGTAACGTACACGACACATCACGAAGGAAGGACGCCCGGTGTCGCTGTCGGTTATTTTCCATTTTTGAACAATTGTTTCGAAAGGGTTGAAATGGAAACAAAATTTAGGGAAAAGAACAAAATGGCAAAGGAATAGAGTTAGCGGGAGAGAAAGAGAACATCACGATAGATTGAAAGGAGGCAGGATTCGATCGAACGAAAATGCCAAATCGGGTTGGGGAGGAAGCAGAGCCCATAGCAATCATCCCCCAGGGCTGTTCGCTACTTGTCCGTGCACAGCAAGCCTTGGCTCTCCTTTTTTTTCTCCTGTGTGCCTCGGTGTCTCTCGTTCTCTCGCACTATATGTAATGTGCTATGGCGTTTGCTGCCAACACAATGGTGGACTACTCCACAACAAGGCGAAATCTTATTGATTCGTTGCCAAGGAAACTGGCCGGGACCACCACAGAAAACCAAAATCCCTGTTTAACTCCTGCTTCTCTCCATAGCAGGGGAGAAGGAGCTAATGGTGGAATTAGAACAGGGGGCTGTTTTGCCCTGTCTGAACATACTGAATCAATGTGTGCGTGTCGTTGATTCTTTCATCTTGGCAGCTCAATATAGCCTCGCCGACTGAGACCTCGTAGAGACAACGGTCTCATTTGCATATACAAATCACCCACCTACACTATCAAGAGAAAGGGAAGAACCAACCAACATCCCATCGGTAAAGACGTACTATCCCTTTAACTAGATTTAACTTACTGCTGCAATTGAATAGTGAGTTGAACTAAGAATAATCATTGCATCAATATTATTGTGCGTAATATTCACACTCCCATGAAGGTCAGTCCTTGGAGCTCGTTTTAACCAACAATCAGAGCCAGCTTCAACTAAATGATTATTATATGAGTCACCATTTGGCCGGTGTTGCCAACACCGAAAGATCGTACCGAGAGGAGACCTTGAGGTGCTCTGGGTGTTACATTTCAGCATCGAATATTGATAGCACTACGCCGCCTGCCCGATGTTTCCTTCCGTCGTGCGTTCGTTTAGCCGAAAGGCGCCCGTCACACATCGAAACCTGCGCGAGGTGCTACGATTTTTATATGTGCCTTCGCGTACTTCCTTCCTTTCGCGTTATTGACGATTGTGCTTCCTTCGAAAGGCGGACGTTCATTTCAAGCATTGCCGAAGGTCGTTCGGTAGGCAGCAGAGAGTAGATGATAGCAATGAAAGATCGAGTATGATGATCATGAGAATGGGAAAGGCACGGAATGTGCCAGATGATTACAGCAAGGTGGACATATCATGTTTTTTTTTTGGTCTCTTATTCCTCTTTACTGATGACTCCAAGCCATTGAAATGATCTCCAATAAGAAATGAGTAACATGCATTTTATAAACTGAATAGTGTTGACATTCTGATCATTAGTAGAGAGTAGGTTTGGAATAGAAATTGGAAACTATTGAATATTAACATCCTTTCAAATGTGAGCTTTAACATCTAGCCCCATTTAACACTATAACTAATCGAGTTCTAGAGTAGAACAAGCGTATGTTTATGTATTTTCTATTTTTATGAGAGTAAACCAACTCATTTGGAGGATGACGATGCATATATTGGAGGATGCACGAACAAACTCAGCAAGAAAACTTAAGCGTGCTTCACAACTAGCGACATTCCACCATACGGGGTCTTCTCATAAATTTTGATTGCTCCATGTAGCTCGCGCGTTGTCTTTTTTTAGAATGGCAATC
This sequence comes from Anopheles culicifacies, assembly GCA_000473375.1. Lineage (NCBI taxonomy): Eukaryota > Metazoa > Arthropoda > Insecta > Diptera > Culicidae > Anopheles > Anopheles culicifacies. The sequence continues at coordinate 12,228 of AXCM01000244.1, read as the reverse complement.
GAAGACAAATCTTTTCTGCTTACCTCACCACCGTTGACTGCTTTTTCTCTGCTCAACAACTCGGAAATCAACATCATTGTTTCCCCCCTTGCTGTGCTCCATGTTTTTTCTCGTTTGATTTTCTGTGCTTGCCATTTCGCAACGGTTCAAGTCCTGCGCAAAACGGAACGTATCTCTCCCGCTCTCCTAAAATGGCGGATTTTACTCCACGCACCACCCCATTCACCCTCTTCCTACACACACACACACACACACACTTTACTCTCCTGGCCTTACTCATCATCATCCCCCACAGTTTTGTTGTCCTTTTTTCGCTCGAAAAGGATGTTATTACCTTCGCGTTATCTGCTTCTCTGTTTCACATGTTCGGGTAATATTTTTAATGATTTTTGTACTCCTGTAGAAGATGTCATCATCATCGAACAGCACGTATAGGTAAGAAGGGAAGGGGGGGAGGGGGCGGTAGACGTTTGAGCAGGTGAAGTGGTAGTTATTTTTTATTATTATCGACTGACCCTCGGTAGCATCCACCGTATAATAAACAAACCTCTCGTGTAAGTCTTTATTTCAGCAACGTGAAGGTGCTCGGGGATCTGAGCTCATTCACAACCTTGACGTACGTCAGAAGAGCAATAACTATCACCGGATTAACGCAAGAGAGAGAATAAGAGCACGTCTTGCTTTAAGCCCGTATATAAGCACGCCCCACTGTACTTTATGCATTAAACATTATATAGCGCTATAAAAAGAATGTCCTTCTCGAGATGATAGACAGATAAAAGCTAGATATACCTAGCTCCATACAGATACATTGTGTATCGATCGGTTTTTCTCTGGTAGGTATGCACCAAGACGGACTCTGCGCTATATCTTGTGAAGCAGTGTGACACCGTGAGCAAAACACAATTATGAACGAACTACCTGCCTCTTGAGAGCAGACTATAACGCAGTCCTTCGTTTCTCCGACGGTGTGCACCCTAATCAAATTATGCGATTAGTTCTTCCACCAATGCACCCTCTGCGCCTCTGTCCGCGACTCTTCTCGTACAGAAAAGATGAGTCGTGCACATGAGAGGTACCCCACAGAACCGAACGGACTATACTGGGGATATTGATTTTAGATGCCTCTCGGGCTCTCCGGACAGGAAGCTCCTCTCCCTACTGAAGGTTAGTAACGAAAAGCCTAGACAGCTGGAGGTGGAGAGGACGTTCGTATCTCAACCTTCCCAGTGGCACGCTGATGGGGGAACAGTGACATAGGGAAGCCTAAAATAAATAAAACAGTCACATATCATGCACGCGACTCGTGTGCTATAACACGCCTGTGTGTGTATGTGTCTAGAGTGAGCAGATGGAGTTTTATTTTTTGCATTGTTACAACCTCTACGACCCACTTTTATTGAAGAAGTTTTATATTCGATATGCGCTTGTATAGGAAGTTCATACATTCATACAAGAAATGAGCACATTCTAGCACTATTGTTTTTCTAGGTTATGGAAAGCTATTCCTTAGAGATGTAAACATGTTTTTGTCCAAGGAATTTCTGGGTCGCGTGAGATATAACAAACCCGATGATGATAAGATCATGGCGATGTCCACGTTTTGGAACTGCTTCTCGTCATAGCGCTCTGCAACGAAGCTTGCTCCCAAAATAAAACTGGTGTGAACCGGGTGTGGTCGATAGATCTTTCAAACTACCCTTTCCATAACTGTCCTTCTTAATTTAGTCTTTCTTAAAATTTAATAGCTTCAGCATTGCGTCATTCTGTGAAACGCCTAATTAAACCGTTCAGATTGAACTTGGATAAGATTCTGTGTAAACACCAGGTGTATGTTACGAAATCTTGTTGTATAAGGGTGGCTCCAGCACCAGCAGCAGGTTCCACGAGGACCTCCCTTCCCGAGAGACGATCAATAAGCTTATACGTATGTTTGGTTGTTTCGTGTAGGTGGACTTTCGGTTGATTTTTCCTGTAGCAAATTCTACCAGACGTTAGCTCACGAGATTTCCCGGAAAATTTTGCTTTTACGGAACAAAGAAACAGAAAACCAAAGACCTCTTCGTTTGGTTTGCGTAGGGGGGAAATTACACCCTAACCATAAAGGAAACGCTTGTAAAGCTACAGAAAAAGCGAGAGAGATAAACGAAAAGAGCGGGAGAGCTTCATTTCCGGTCGTTGATTGGCGTGTGGCGGCAGTCTCCCTTCTAAACAGTTGTCTTTCTTCGCCCCCGTCAACATATCCCGACGTTAACAGATGCAAAAGAAGACTTACTGGGCGGCTCTGTGGTAGTGGGTAGTAATAACAACAGCAGCAATAATAACAATAACAGATGCAGGTGCGACAACAGGGAACAGAGAAAACAAGATGGCGTCAGGAACGGCAATCTGCTCATAATGCACACAGAAAAGAGGCCCCGGTGTCTGATGCCAACCCCAACCTTCTATCGTACCCTCGAAGAAATTCAAATCGGTCCCCTTGGAAAGAGGGGATGACATTGCATCCCTGTAGGTTTGCCACTATTATTGCCGTACACTAGGCAACTCTGGCTAACATGTCGTAAATAGTCTCGACCCTTCGGAAAGGCTGGATCTCCCTCTCTGTTTTATAACAACCAGCGCACTGTAACCACACCGTATCATGGATCTGTGTCCTGGTGCCTGTGCTGTGCTGTTCTTCCGGCTTCCGTTTTATCTATAATTCATCTCATACCCCACTCCTCCCCACAATCACATACACACACACACACACACACACCGTTGACGGCGGGTTCGCGTGTGTAGGTGAGTCATGAGTTATCCCCTTTGGTCTACACCATTTTTCCTGAAATCTTCCACTAACGAATCGGAGTTTCCCGGGACTGAGTGTTTCGTTCTGTGCAGTATTGGGAAACGAACTCACCACAGGTACCGGAAACCCTGAACACGTTGTTCTCCCGCGCACATCCCCAAACCTGCATTATAATCTTCCTCACTCTTCATCCTCTTTTTTCTGTCCCTTGCTCTGTACTGTAGGATGGAAAGTTCAGATGAAAAAGCAGCTCGGAAAGACCGGGAAAGAAATCGATTGCACCTTTTCCCCCTACATCCTACTCACAAGCATTCATCCCCACCACTAGCATTCCCTTCTTCTACTCTGACGACCTCCTGCTCTTAACTAACGAACTTGACCCAACCCGAAGGGGAAGGTAAGATGGATGCGAGCGACAGGGGACACCTGCTCAACCTCCGGACGTTGCCAGGCAGCGACATCAGCGTTCACAAATAATGGCTGCCGCAGGATGAAGGAACCATACCAAACCCAAAACAGCGTTGTTCCAGAGCAGAGTGTGTGTGTACGAGTGTGGGAGTAGGAGAGTATATTTGCTGCTTTTCTTCTTGACATAACTCTTCTTATAGCCTGACAGTCTTCCCACTCCACTACACCCAACAAAAAAAAATCTGGTTGGAGCACCCTAGAAATGCGAGGAATTTCCTTCAGTCGAGAATTTATATCCCTACCGCGTAGTTGCTCTGTCTCATTCCATCTGCTGCCATCGTTTCTGCATCCAATAATGTTAAGCTCTCTTCTCCACTTCCCCTGCACTCCCCCTTCTCTACCTGCCCGTGAACCAAACTCAACGTGTACAACGCCACAAATTCTCGAGGCCTTCCCACTACACACTATACCAGCCACGACCAGCACCGGAATCCTTGGTGATGCGCTGTGTTGATGTTGGGGTGAGGTGGTCTCTCCATGAAAAGGTTTCGCGGTGTTAGTTACGGCTTACCGAAACAGTATTATAGCATCATACAAGCAGAATAACGGATGGTTAGAACGTATACAAAACATAGCGCGATTCATGTCTTTCAGGTAAGAGTAAAACATTTTTGACCGCTGTTAAATGTTGTTAATGTATAAAGCAAAGTAATGACTTACGAATGAAATAGTACATACAATTTTTAGTAAAAAATTAATTTATCCATACTAAGCGTCAGCCTACGACCTCCCTTGGGCTTTTCTCATTCTTCTTCCTTCCGGTGTAAGGAGTAGAGTTGTTTTCAGCAACCGATAAGCTGCTTTTAGCTAATGAAATCACGAAATTGATTTGAAATGCGTGCCATCTTCGGAGGGTTTGGTAAAATATTGGAGAACCTCGCTACTTCCTTACGTACCCATGTATAAGGGGATCAAGAGGAAGGTGCAGGAAAAATATGAGCAAACAAGCATATAATAAGAAATCGTTCCTCCTCGAGAACATCCACACCAGGCTGAAGATTGGATGATTTTAGGAGGAGACATTAGGAGGGAGAGAGTGCAAGAGGACTATGCTTGCTTGCGTCTTCTTTTACCATTCCCGACAACATTCAACTATCTTTCCATCTTCTGCACGTCACAATTCCTCCAACCCCGACATCTTGACCCGCTCCACCTCGACCACATGCCTTGCGAAGCGCGCGCGGAAAAGGGCTCCGGAAAAGGCTCGGTGTGCGCAGGTCATTAAAAAAGAGCGCATCATCATTCCCGGGTCCGGACGAAACATCGTCGTGTGCTTTTGGCTGTTCTCTGCTCTGCTCTAACCAACACACGAGGAGGTTCAAAAACATGCTTTTCGCAAAGCCTCTCTCCCGCAGTGTATGGTTTCTGACAAGAGAGCTCTCAAAAGAGCTGCTTTTCTACACACAAAGCATCACATAAGTCCGGATCGATAACACCACCAGCAGCAGCAGCTCAGACAGCAGCAGCACCCCAAAAAATTAAAAAAAATGATGAAATTAAAAAAAAATAGTTGTGTGGTCGAACACACAACTATAAAAGCAAATTGACTACAGTTTCGCCCAACATCATCTGCCTGGGTGGTGGACTAGTGGAAATGAATAAAAATGATAAATCTTTCGAACGAAGGAGCAGAACACATCAAGAAACTTGAACATCAGCCATTCTACCATAGTAAGAGGGCGTTGCTCTCGCGCAGCGTCCGCCATCATCTCTTGAGAGACGGCCATTTTTATCGTCGCTACACATCCTCCAACTCCTGGTCTCCCGCTGCATCTGTAGCTTTAGCTGTTTCGTCCAGTTCAGGGCTGAGATTGGTTCATCGCATAGAGCAAACTCTGCTCCCTTCCCACATCACGAAAAATGTGCACATACGACACGCTTTTATCGATCAATGTACTTTGCAAAAGGGAGAAAAACTCGAACACACCCTGGTAATATTCATACCACCCCCTCTTGGTTTAGGGGATCTTTTCATTGGAGAGGATATTTAATCTTCTAACGTTGCTCTGATAGTCTCTTTGGCAAATTGTAACAAGGTTTTCCACCCTGGTTCGCACTCCAATATATCACCCCATCTTACCCTCATCCGGGGGTTGGTGAGAGATCGAGGCAAGCAAAAATCGATAGGCGAAGAAACAGGTTTTTGGTTGCTGAGACTTTCTCTCCCTGATTCGAGCACAAAAGCATGCGTTTCAGCCTCTTTTGTATGGCTTTTGGCTTCTCATCTACAGGCACACATACACACAGCAGCGCAGAGAAGCCATAGGAATAGCTAGCGTCCTGATTTGACAGTGTGAAAAGCAGTAAGGGCGCATTGTATGCGCAGTTGGAGCACAGGAATCAAAATGGCGGATGTGTTTCTTTCGTCTTATCCCAAAAGCAGTCATCTCTTTTGTCTCTCCCAGTCTGTAGAACTAATCAGACAAACTTCAACATCTCTGCGCTGTATTAGAAGTAGTTTACTTTTTTTTATTGTGATATACTACAACACACAGATGACAACACATCCCATTAGACTCACTTTGTTTCACTGCTCTGTCTGCATTGTTTTGTGTACAAAGTTGCCGTGCCCACACATTAGCACATCCAGCAGCCGTTAAATGAGCGCTGCATGGCGAATGGATGGAGGGGTTTTAACACCTTTCCATCATCCTATGAATGGTATGGAAATCACCCACCTTACCAAAAAAATGCCCGCCAAAACATTATCACATCAACGACGTCGCCGGGCAGGTACTCCCTTCAGGTGAATCAGGTGTACTAAACGCAAAGGTTAACGACGCGCGAAATGATGTACCCGTTGTTGTGAGAACTTGAGCGTTCGGGGCAAACTGGGAGGTGATGTACTTTTGTTTCTTCTTTTTTTCTTCATTATCATTTATGCCAGTTATGAACGGACGCGTCAACACTGTGATGATGGCAAGTATCAGTGTACTTAGGCATTACTCGTCGATTCGACTTGCTTTCTTCTTGCTGATTCCAACACGTCTCCCGACTGCAACCAATTCTCCACCCCCATGTTTAGATATCCATTGATCTCATTTTGATCATATATTCTACACAAGATCGACATAAAACCCACTTGTCAAATTAAAATTGAAGTTGTTGGAGAATTGAGGTCTAAAGTGTAAAACTCATCCAACCCCTAACTTAATTCGCATTTATTCTATCGATTCTGGAGACGTTAAAGATCTTGAGATATCGGGATTAGTCAACAGATAGAGTCGCTCTTTCCCCCGTATCTTTCTCTTCAGCCCACAGGAAGATAAAACGCAGCACCTGTCCACGGTGTTGTGTCTGGCGATGCTTGACGCCATACAACGAAAAAGAGAGGCTATTGTTCTCTGCTTAATCGGAAAGAAGCGTCCACCACCGGGCAAAGCAACACAGAGTTGACAGGTGTACGCACATGCCGCAGTGTATATGCTCAGCAATTCCGAGCCTTAACAGTCAGACTACACACAAAAAACTTTACGTAAGCTGCAACAATTCTCGATATGGAAATGAAACAATCATCCAAAGGGAGCGCGGCCATCGCTTACTGATGTGTTCTTACGGTTGCATGAGAGTGTTAGTAATGGCAAAAAAATTTGGTAACGAACTTTCTCCCCCAACCGAATCCCTACGTGTTGGAGCAGGACATAAAAGAGACATATAAAAAGCACAATATTTCCTCCCGTAACACTACAGTTTGGAAGCGAATAGTCATCCCCTGAGGCGGCAGCACCAGCAGCCGCAACAACAGCAGCTGAACCTGAACGAAACCCCTCTCGGAATAAGAACGCCACCACACCACTGGTGGCGAAGAATAAAATTTTAACGAACAAAGAGATGATAGGGAAAAAATACAGCCAACGAAATTGATGTAGCTGGAGCGAACCCAGCAGCAGATCAATTCCACCCTCCGGCTATCATCCCCTATCCTTTTCCTAGCTGGAACTTCTTAGTTTGAAGATTCACCTCTTGAATGCGTTAATTTCCAGAGTCAGCAGCCAACCGTGTCGCCTCTTGTTTGCTTCTCCCTTTTTCTACTTCAACTCTTTGCCTTCTTCAGTACGGAGATCAGAAGATTCACTCTAAAAGGTCGGTCTTACAGAATATATGTGTGTATGTGGCCCTCCTACTGAAGCACGAGACTGAAGAAGAGGCAGACACATGTGCAGATACAAAGGAGCAATCAGAGACAAGATTATTGTCTGATCTTCAGAAGCATGATTATCGTTCTCGACTTCTTCTCCATCTGCTCTCTTGAGACAATCAAACATACACACACGCACACACTTGCCACCTTCGAGCTCATCTTCCTCTTTATCTACCTTAATAGCTTCTACCAACCCCCAATCAACAACGGAACGTCCATCTCAAGAACCACAACCACCTTTTCTCTTGGAGTTTGCTTTTGCTTGCTGCTTCTGCCGTGTTGCAGGCCACGATCCTGATCATTGTCCGGGACGATCACCACTGTGTTCGACGCTTCTTCTAAAGCTTACTGAGATGAAACACTGGGAAAGTGTGCGGTGTTTAGGCGAACCCGTTCCTAAGGGAGAGGCACGTACCGAGACGGGGCACGTTTGACTGATGGAGTACCCATACAAACACACACACACACACACACACGAGAAGAAGACGCGAACGGAAAACTCAGTCAACCGAAGCGTGTGTGTGCGCGCGCTGCTGCTGCCGCCATCCTGCTTCGAAAAAGGAGAAGAAAAGCCTTCCAAAAAATTGCCCAATATGGGAAGACAGAGCAAAGTGAGGTGATGGGAAGGTGATACCAAGCCTAACAAGCCAAGAGAAGAGAATCCAACCGAGCTCCAAAACGACGACGAAAAAAGATCAAGGGATATTTTGCAATAACAATAACAAGCTACAAACAAAAAAATCGAATTGAAAATCATCAACTGCTCGAATTGCCCGCCAACAATCAGTTCTGGAGGGTGAGATGTGAGGAGAAGCTGGAGTCGTGCCGGAGTGATATATACGTGACGAGAATTGCGAAGTGTAGAGTTTAAATCACGAGGAATTGACGACCGGCGACCGAAACTAAAAAAGTAAATACATTTTACCTTGTTTAGTTATCAACTCTATTTTCCTCCTTTTTTGTGGTTTATTTTTTTTCACACCTTTTTTTTTTGTTTTCGCTTATCATTACTATTGTCCATTTACTTTACATACTATAAGCTTCATTTTCCATCAAAGACTTTACTTTTTTCGCTTTCTGTGTTGTTATGAAAATTTCATTTTCGTTTGTGCATATGTTTTCATTTTCATCCTCATCCTTCGGTATTTTTCAGTTTCAGTTTCATTCTCGCTTTTCCACATACCACGCCGTGGAAAATGGGCATCATATTTTCCTACCCTTTACGGGCGGGAGGATGGGTGAGTTTTCCAGCTGAATGCCCATTTACATCGTTTGCCAAGAGAAAAGGTGCGCAGAAAAAGAAAAGGAAAACACAGCACACAAGACAAGTAGAAGAGCACGAGGCATGAGTTTTGCAGGCAACATTAATGTAATAGCCCCAACAGCCCCCACCCCCTCTTACTATAGCTACCTCCGCGCGCACCCGTGCGCGTTCCTGAATTTTCACTCAATTACGTTCGTCGCCTGCTCACCGCCAACTAAGCTTTTTTTTGCTGGTGTTTTATTTTTTCCATGCCACTTCTACTACCAACAGGCATGTATAAGAGCATCCCTCACACTCTTCGGCATACCCCGATCTCAAGCTCCTGAAGCACGTCTTGTTTTGTTTCCAATTCTACCAAGAAGTTGAGGGATGGCAAGAAACCACTGGACCGTGGACCCTCACCTCCGGAACGAAGAGCGAGATGGGCCCTTACTGTGGCAGCTCTCCTGTCGCAAACATCTAGTAGGCAAAGGGGAAGTGAGCAGTGTGATCGAGCAGACACGATAAACTGGCTTCCGAGGAGATGTGTCAAGAACATAGGCAATCGTCACACACACACGCACACCTTAGCCGCTATTCTTTCGATAAATGTATACTCCACTCTGAATGTCTCTGAAGTAACCCATCATCCAAAAACGAATCATTATTAGCAGGAACTTCCCAATACAACGATATTTAAATGTTGCACTCGGCAAGGACTCCAATTTCTCTCATTTCGAGATAGATATCGAAACTCGATGCGAATATGCTCCAACCGCTTTGTTTTTTCTTTTATTCGAACCCCTAGAACCCGTATCACAAAAAAGCGTGTCTCGTTTTGTTTTTGCAACCACCAAATGCGAAGAATGTGTGTGACGATGTGGAAAGCGAACCCCCTTACCACGAGGGAATAACGTATAGAAGAAACAGTAACAACAACTTTTAAAAAATAACATACAGCATTAAGAAGCGATCCAAACGACAATGAGGTCTCGGGTCGAACCGGGAGAGTACATCCCGCGTGGAAGAGGAATAAAATAAATTTCCATCATTATTATTAATCACCCGCTTTACGCATCGCGGGAGCAGCCGTTGAGCTGAACGGAGTCTACACACACAGGTACATAGGAGGTTGGCTTCTTTGTCGGTTGAGCTTTTCGCTTGTTCATTTAACGGCTGTGTCCAATGGGGAAGATACATCTCTCAAGGTGAGTGCACAAGGCACATCTTTTCTCGATGGAGAAGAACTTTAAGGTGAGATAAAGGTAAACGAGAAGACCAGATGTTTTGGTTGGCCGGTGCGTGTACATCACGCATACGAACTAAGCGAGGATGGTCCCCCCAATTAGCCAAAAAATAAAACTAACACACCGTTTCCATACCATGGGCTGCTTTTGTGGAACCCTTGAAAGGGAACACACAATTTCGAAACATAACGTATGAAAAATTGCATTGTGTTTTAAGTAGGATCCTTAAACGCTCTAGTAAAATCGAGCTTTAAAACGTTTCTGATCCGATCGGTAAACTAAAGCGGTTAAACGAGCGGTTTTGCAACAAGCTCACGAAATGGACGCCAGTTTACCACTTTACTTGATGTCCTGTTGTTTACCCATAGTTCAAGCTTGAAAAAGTTCATCATCTACCACACACAAGAAAAAACTGTGAAATAATTCAAAACGTTTTTAAAACAAAAAAAAAAAGCCCGGAAGTAAGCACATGTACGTCGAAGCCAGTTAACGCATTTAGAAAAATGTTCTTATTATACAAAGACGAATGATCGAAACAATTTCACAGTTGTCTCGAGGGATGTCTCATTTCGTTTGGTCTCATTGCTGTTTCGCGCCATTGCTGTGTGAAAGAAGATATCGTCTCGTAGCATGGTAAGCAACGTAGATGTGTGGCACTAGGGGAAGAACCGCGTTCGAAAATAAAGCCGGCAAAAGCATGGAAAAAGTCACGATCAACGCGGATTTGCGCATAGCGACGACGCCATTGTGCCCCCCTTCTTTATTCTGCTCCAGAGCTTTACAGGCACAGTTCCGCGTGGTTTGGTGGTTGGTTACGAGTCAGTGCGAGCGAAACAGACAAGTACACGTAAGAGAAGAAATCAATCAACTCCACTGACATGGTGGAGCCTTCTGTTCCACACCCTAGGAGCCCGCAAAACAATGTCCCGGACGCAAAGGAAACAGAAAGGAGCACGGAACCGTGTGTGGGTTCCATCCACATCCACGATGAGAAAGAGGAAATCAGAAGAAGGCAGGATTGGAGCGCCGATTGCACAGAAAAAGAACTCCTCAAAACGTTAACGCTTTACCACTTTCAAGACTCCTTTTGTCCACCGGACCGACCACGACCAATCATCTTGATCTCGAGCATGAGTCTTTTTTAAACCGAAGGTGTCTGTTCGCTTCACGATTCGTTTGCAGAATAAATATCAATTCCGAATTAGGGTGGAAAAAGGTGGTCAATGCACGAGAAAAGAATTCCCAAACGAATGAGATCGTCAGCTCTTCGCAAGTGTTGAAGGATTCATGCGGGAAGAAGATACAAAAAATGGCTAATGATCCACAAAGAACAGGTTGGAGGTTCGTCAAACGATTACTGCTCGACTTTGAAGTAACTTTCGCGATAAGTTTACGTACTTTGATGAGGTACTTGAGGAGATTCTTGATCTGAAGATCTGAAACAGACTTATGAGAAGACTTGGAATGATAGTCTGGACATATTTTTCTCAAAGTTTAGAGTGAATAATTTTAAAGATGCTGAAATTTGCATGAATTTGTTCAGTCACACGAAAATAAGCTACTCTATCGTACAACTTCCAAATGTAACTTCACTTCGCTACCATTACACGTTGCATTCACTTCCATTACACGCTCTCCTTAACTCAGCATGTAACTCTACAGAGCAATTGAAAAGCTTTGCCTTTACCTGATTGATACGATCGATTGGGATGCTTCTGTCAATTTCTGCCATCATCATCATCATCATCTCCCACCAATCCAATTGATTACATATACGAGACAGTCAGTAATTGCGTGCATCTTCCTTTTCGCATGTGAGCAGCGGGTTGGCACCATCGAGATGAGGAGGAAAGGCAAGTAACTCGTGTGAGAGGTGTGGAAAATAAATGTCACGCAAAGTTGTCAATCGTGAAGAACGTGACCGCCCCCGCGCGGTACATGAATTGCTGGCTTCCCTATTGCCCCCCTCCGCTCCGCATCCACCCCTTTCATCAGAAGGCAACCCAAGGTAAGAGCATCAAAATGGGCAATTTAAGCTGTACTCGTACCCTGACTGCAAGGGTGCCAGAGGAATGGCGGGAATAAGCCAAGAGAAGTTGAACTTCGATTTCCAATGCACAAACGTTAGCAGAAGAGGAGCTGCTCTCGCATAAGGTGCGTTTACCCTTCCCAGCTCCGGCCTGCACTTTATCAACATGTGCCTTCCCCTTTCACTACACACAGCAGCCAGTAAGCAACGGCAACGGGTGGTTGGATTTTTCACCCCCACATCACAACATGCGCTTATTAAACGCTGCTTAGCGGTTCCTGGTTCGCTTCTTTTACTTCTATTACTATC